>JAQFXM010003015.1:0-22023 GCA_034693345.1 Entomobrya multifasciata | reverse complement strand
AAATGACTGATGTCTTGTATTTTGATGTAATGACGTCAATATAACCAACCAATGACTTCGGCATATTTTTTTGACATGTCGTATGATCGGGACTTCATTATAACGATTTATCGGTTTATTTTCGTAGGTTTCAAAGAAGCACGTTGAAGAAGCATACAAGCTTTTGAATAAATCCATCATTCGTGTAGAACAGCCTGATATAGCGTTCGATGAAGGGGAAGAAGAGGAAGAAAATCAGCCCAACGCCACTCCGGAAGATGATTCTGAACTGCAAAAGGATAGTGATGTGGTTGAGGATGATGGAATGAACGATGGAGATGTGTCAGTGTCTGATAGAATGGATGTTGAAAGTAATATTGGAGATTCCCAGAGTGTAGCCGGACAAGGCGGAAAGAAGAAGGTGATGAAAATGTCATTTGAAGAGTACAAATCCATGTCCACCATTCTCTTGATGTACATGAGACGTGAGGAAAATAGAAGTGAAAGCGAAGGATCCGAAACTGATGGTCTGAAAAGAAGCGCTATCGTAGAATGGTATCTGAATGAAATTAGTGATGATATAGATACGGAAGAAGAGTTGGTGGAGAAAAAGAAACTTGTGGAAAAAGTTATTGATCGCCTTGTAAAGGTAAGAATTACCATGTTTAGTTAATTCCATATAGTAGTTGAGTACAATGGAATCGTTTACATATTATTGAAGATGCGTGGATATTTGAAATTTCATTAATTAAAACTCTACTTTTATAGGAACATGTTGTTATGAAATTATTGGACTCTACAATGGGCCGTGGCGGTGGACCAGAGGAAGAAGAGGAGGACCCATTCCTGGTTGTTCATCCAAATTACGTGATTGATGAGCACTAATATTGTCCAGACCAGGGAAAGAATGAATGTCTGTATTGATTTTATTTGTTTTGTATTCTCAAACGCTTAATTCATTTTAAGTAACATTAACAGTAGCGTAAAAGTTTTTAAACACAATTTTTTGACTACCGTGAATCTTAAATACTAAAAATAAAGTAAAACTAAATTATAATTTTTATTGGGTATGTGTTTTTATTCTAAATCATAATAATTTAATGTTTGAATGGACTGAAGTAGTCATGAAGTCGATTTCTTTTACTTTATCTTTAAATTATGCCTACACACTAGATTTGTTAGTCTAAAGTAAAGTAGACAAAACGGACATTCACTTTGGTTCACACAAACGTCTTTACGAGATAATTGTCACGTGGTTTGAAAAATAGGAAAGCTGCATTATAAGGGAACTGTGCACCATAACTATTTCAATCATCAATCAATCATGTTATTGCGTGACACGTTGTATACTGTCACCTGTCACTGACTACATGCATTCTGTACATTGTTACATGATACTTATGCGAAAAACAAAATATATCAAGATATATTGCAGTTTCGTGGACTGTGGTCCAGTCATTATCACCATCAGTCAATGTGTAAGTCGAGTTCTGTTTTCTCAGCCCACCAATTTTTTTTGATATGTCATGCTGTAATGAAAAGTCCTTCCTTAAAATGCTATTTCGATTTGCTAAAGGGGGTAAAAACTTTAAACCCAAGCTTGCCAGTTTAACCCCATTTCTTTCTTCTCCACTATGAATTTTTTTGGTTTTTTATTGTGAATTTTCATAAGACGGAATTGGATGACGCCATAAGCAGCGCCCACTATTCCAAATCCGTAAGCCCAAGGGCTCATGGAAGCGTTGTATTACATCCAAATTTTTGGCACGAATGTTTTTCTAACCTGATAGCATGCTTAATACTTAAGGCATAAAAGACTCAGAAGATAAATTAAACTATTTTAGAATAACGTGCCTGGCAAGTATGAAGAATATTTTGCAAATAAAAACTGAGAATTCGTATTCACATTCACCAAATATTCATGAGAAAAACGATCTTAATTGTTGGGGGAAATTGAATAATCTTAATTTGTATTTTTATTATATATCTTTGGAATAATCACAATTAAAAACATGAGCATTTGGAAACATCTCAGGGTTGAGTTGAATGTAGGCAAACGTTCAAGAATTTAAGTCCAAACTTACTACGCCGCAGCTTTGTTGGAATAGAAGCGGTCGGCCAAGCACAAGATACAAGAAGTGAGTGGTTCATTAATTTAATTCATTTCTTTTGGCGAACCAATGCAATAATAAATCTTCTCTATACGTTTGTTTAGCTAAAAATAGGCCTCCCACTCAGCAATAACTTCATCATGCATATACGAAAAGAAAGCCAGGTAAAGTAGCAAGTAATAAGTAAACCCTGTAAACCCGTTCCGCTGTAATGGTCATGTCATTAGCCTAACTTTCCTCTCGCTCCAGTCATTTTCAATTTCAATGCACCTATCCCATTTATTTTCACTACACTGTCACGTATCGTCTTATTTACATCTATTTCCAACAACTGGAAAGCTCAATCTAGTCTAGGACTATGCGTTATTTCCAGTAAGAACACTCTTTACGATCTCACACAAGATTCATTCTAAGCCTGAAATGATGCAAACGACCATTTTCACAAAGATTCAAAAAGGAACAAAGTAGATGTGAACAAACGGGTTTTTTAGCCTTTCCCTTTTCTCTCACTTTCTCCATTGCACCCATTTTCACCAACATAGCTTTGGGTCTGGGCTGCTCCTTCAGGTAAGTACCTGTAAAAGTCACAAGAGGCTATATATTCATTTGCACTATGCACGGAAGTGTCATATTATTTTAAAATATGGCCTTATTTCGTAGTCAGTAGTCAGTAGTAAATACGCGATCATTTTGATATTCTTGTAAACTACTTCTGGTGTACTCTCACAACCTTTTGTACAAGGTAAATCAGCCCACACAATTTCTCTGACTAAATTCTATAACGCTGACGCTCATTAATATGTATAATTTCTTTTTCTCCACCATTGGTTCCAACGTTTGAATCCTTTCATTTCTTTATGCCTAAATGCTTCAACGTGCTCTTGAACTGTTCTGTTTTCCAGAAAAAAGAGCCATCAGCTTTCCCATCATAATCTCTCTCACAATAGGTCTTCGTATTACAACACTATAGGTATGCAAAATGACAATCTTCCGTTAAGTGGAAAATGAGACTTGTAAAAAAAACTTCAAGGTAAAAATGCAAGGAATGTAACACAAGTTACTTGACTTGAAGTTGAAGACATTGATTTTTGTCTTGTTCTTTCCAGCTTGTTCTTCCTTTTTATACCCATGTCGCTGTTTTCTTACCTTTTTTCAATCGATACCTATGCGCATTCACATTTAGCAGAACAATATCTATTACAATGATAAGAGATTTTCTTCCAATTTTATATTATTTCGATTTCTCTTTCTACTTGACTTGGCTATTGGTAATTTTCCTTTTAAACTTAAAAGCATGACATGGCATATTAAGTGGATTGGAAAATGCATTGTAGTCAAGTTGTGTTTTTTAGAAATTTGTTTCAAGGATTATATAGTTTCCAATCATGTAGTAATCAAATACCTTTGCTTGTATCATAATCATTAATTATTTTCCTAATACATACGGTTCTAATATTAGATTTCTTTTCTCTGCATCCATTCCCAAACTCTACATACCATAATTTTCACATTTGCTCTTGTAATGCTTTTTTAATATGAGTATATTTAGTAAATTTTCACAATAAATTATTTCGTTCCTTACAAAAATACCCTTAGAATCCCTGAAAATTGCAAAATAACCTAAAGAAATATCTGCATCCGCAATCATAATAGTTTCCATTTCCATTCCAAAACAATTTAGGGCGAATAGGGGAAAATAAATAAAACCAAGTAAGAAAAGTATATTGCATCATTTGTACTGTTGTTGTTACAAAAGCACACAATCATCATTCTCTTCTTCACACTCTCTCAGTTTTTTTTTCTTCTAAACCACAAACTCCTACCACCACCGCTGTTCTACTAGATTTAGTACAACCAAAAAGAATGAATACCAAAAGAAAAAGAATTTTGTAACCAAAGAGGACATTGGTAGTCCACACACCTACCTTCAAAAAGGCGTTATGCAACTTTAATAAAAATGACAGGAGTAGAAAAAGAAGAGAACTGAAGGAAAAAACCCAGCAAAGTGAGTGAGTAAAGTAGCCAAGAGCGCTTGTTGAAGAAGGACCAAGAAAAAAATTGAAAGAAAAACGGTTTATTTTTCTTTTCAGCAAGAAATGCTGTGATGCTCTGCCAGTTCCAGCTCACGCGACATTCCTTCCCCTTATTATTTTATCCGTTCACTTCACTTACCTCCTTAACCACTTTCCTTTTTCCCTGTTTCACTTTCTCTTTGCTATTTCCTAACGTTTTCCCTTTTCCTCTTCCCTTCCTTCTCATCTGTCTACCTAGATTAACAGCAACAACCACATCGTACGTATACCTACCTTGAGCGTAATATTGTGTTGTGCACTATTTCCGTTGCATTAATTTGGTTCCACCACATCTGAAACTGATCTGAATACCATGTTCGTTTTTTCCCCTCTCTCTTCTTCTTATTTTTTGAGCTTTATAAAGTGCCAAGTGAACGAGATTTTTTTATAGAAAAGTAGCAAGAAAAAAAAGAGAATCGGATGCATGCGGAGAACAAGTAAACATAGCAAGGAAACTGAAACTCATAATGGAAACATTAGGCCTTTATACAAGACGTAATCTTGAGCCATGTAGTAAAAATGAAGGTGGTGGAAAGAAAGATAGGACGAAACAGATTGCGAGAGAATGGAAGCCTGATAAGTATTAAAAGTCTCTGCTTTTGCACACACACACATATTACACGAAATGAACGCTGCATTTTTTGCTTCCCCACACTACTACTTTTCCTTTTCAACATATTCATTCTTCCTTGTTTTAAAGGAGCACTAATGTGAATTCAAATGCTAAAATATTATACTTTCCTCTCTAGCCTCTCTCTCTGCTTCTCTAAGAAGGAACAGAGGGAACAAACCACGTTTAATAAATGGGAAAAGGATGTGTAGCGAGTGAGAATCATGCAGAAGTAGATTGACTAGAAGTGGAACTAGAATCAGCCTCCACACTCCAAAAGTGTTTATACTACTATTCTCCTGTTTCATGTTCATCTGTGTCTGTCTGTCTGCATAAGTTCACCAGTTTAAACTGTACACTGTGCAGGGTTTCTATTACATGGCACACAAGGTACAAAACTGAAAGCATGCACATTTCCTAGGACTGCTGCGATGGTGGGATGTGATGCTGTTCCAAAGAGAGAAAAAAACTATGTGCTGTTCAGAAAGAAGAGAGAGAGGACTACTATTACTCGGGTGGTGGTGGTGGTAGCTCTAAACATTTTTGTGGCGGTGGTGGTAGTGGTATCAGAATAAAAAAGGAAAGTTAGTCCATCCGTCCGATTTACGAACTCTGTAAAAAGTCTCATCATACGGGACTCGTAGTTCGTTACTACCAAAATATTATTGCATAGGAGAAGGGAGCAGAAAAAGGAACTGAAAAACATCAGGCTCCTCCGCGAATCGAAGAGAGTAGCAAACGATGAACGAGGGAAGCAGCAAAACTGTAGAAAGAATAGTTTTTCTAGGGAAAGCACAGGCATTGCTGGAAATGTGAATGCACAATACAATACACAGACATACGAACGAACAAACACTCTCTTGCTCAATCTTGTATGTTGGCGTTGTTCACCCTGCTTTGCTACTGTGTAAGAATGCGGGCCCTTGCTCCATGCTTTCTCCTACTGAATCTCGTGTGAGTTTGTTAAAAAGCTCCGAATCATTTGGAAAGTGGCAGGCAAGCAGGGAACAAGCCTGGGAGGAAGAAAGGTACTAGACTACCGCTGCGACCACCACAACTCCAGTCAGACTTTCACACAGTCGCCTGAACGAGACAGGAAACCGTTCCTTTCCTCTTGGACTCTGAATCTCTGGCAAATATTTATAGAATCGTTCACAAGTTTCTATACATTTTGCCTTCAAAAAAGATTTCAACCTTGGCTCAACTCTCTTCCCTTTTTTATTACTGGATTTACACAGACACTACGTTGTACATAATGTACATACGCGCGTGAATCTTACACAGTCTGGATAACATGTACAACGACAAAAGGAGAAAATCTATTACGAGAAAGTTATTTTTGTAATATCATTTTTTCTATTACTTTTGTCGACAAAAATAGTGGGAAAGTATCAAATCTTGTAGAGAATCTCCAGCTATTATTGTTTGGACTACACACAACCGACTTCTTAAATAAGTAGGTTGAAAAAAGCGCAAAGCTATCAACATCATCAGTGGATTGAGAGAAGCGATGAGCAAGAAAAGACATCTTGACACATAATTTCATTAAATCGCATGACCTCATAAAGCAAACGCTGTCACTTTCTGCAATCATCTATTCAGAAACCAAAAGCAGTATCTTTGCCTAGTCAAAGTGAAGCTTTTCAACTGTCTATTCCGTTTCACACTGAACGCCGCGTTGACACTGTCACTGACGGCAGCATTGAATTGGAACAGTGTATCTTTTTTCTGTCAGTAAAGAATTCGTAGGTCAAAATATAACAAGTTAATTAATCCATGTGACAAGATGATCTACAGTTGTGGTTACAGTGCCAATAATACAACTCCTGGTGCTGTCTCCAATTCTTCATACAAAGCAAAAACGACGACAAAACTGAGTCAATTGTAGAGAAAGTGAGACAAGAAAAAGGAGAGAAAGAAGGATTCTCCTGGCTGTTGTGCAAGCACGTGGTTGGACGTGCATGTGAGTGTAAGTAATTTTCTCTCATTTTTTTATCACATTCATTGTGTTTACAAAGCATTTTAGCAAAATATCTGAGAGAGTAGACTCATCAAAAGCAAAACTTTTCTGATTCTTCTATATTAAGAAACAATTTCTAGTATTAAGAGTAAGCATATGTACCCATATTATGGCAGAGTCTTTGTGAAATTTGTAGAAGAAAGCCTGGAGACATTTGACATTTATACAAAAACAACTATAAATACAAAGTTGTATGTATGAATGGATACAATTTTCTTACAGATGTTATTTTTTCCCCTTTTCTATGTATTTATGTGATAATGGTATGTATTATGTATAGTGAAATATGTATATAGGAGTGGGAGGATCAAAACTTCAAATGGACGTGTATAGTTTATATTTGAATTTATATCTGTTCTTCTGATGAATTTTGACATTTGGAATTAGGAATAATATTTTTTGAGCATGCTGTATAGTATCTCTTCTTTTTGTTTTCACTGTATATTTTTGTACGCCTACACACGTAACTTGTTGTTACAAAACTTTAAAATATCAAAAGTGAAAGCAGATTGCAGACAATTTAGTGCAAGTAAAGGTCTCGTTTGTTTAGAAACTTGAAACCCATTCAATAGCACGTCATGACATTTAAACTTACGTTACAACAGGTTGAGTTGACAGGTAATTTGAGTGTGTAAATACCGGTTTTTCTCTCCACTAAATTGAAGGTTATTTGTATATAATATTCATTTAACTAATGGTTTACGGTAACAATTACGTTAACTTGCAAAACGAATGATGAAGTAGATCTAAAATAGTATATCAACTTACAAGTGCATTAGATTACAAGTTCTGGCGAAAACATGCACCTGTTTTTGAAAAGTGTAGTGTAGTTTTAGTAGTTTATCATTTTCCACGTTTTGTGTTTGTTTTTACTACACGCTTTGCTACATTTTGTGTGTTCTTTTACTCGAGAGATGAGTCTAGACAATGGAAAATTACATCCTACTCTAATATCAACACATACCAAACGTGAACATTTATGATTTACTCAACCATACGCGAGAGTGAAGTGACTGCATTTGAAACGTGAACAGAAATACTTGTGATCAATTTAGAGAGAAGACCTTTGTTGATATGATGTGCTGAATGTATACCTTTCATTTCATTTTCTCCTTTCCATACACAATTGAAGCAGAATTACTAGAATTCTTTCTGTTCACCTTTTGGAAGATATATTTCTACACATATTATGTACCTACTAGAACTCATGCGACGTACTATACCCCAACCCAGTACTAACGACTGACGTCTTTTGGTACTTTGTGTGTGGGCCAATATTGCTTTATGAATGTATACACATATCTGGCTTTCCCAGTCTACTGAGAGTATCCATTCAGCAGAGACAGCAAAATAATAAAGCGTGTCTAAATTAATGTGACTCGTAATAAAAAAGCAAGTGTGAAATCTGGCATTTTTTTCCTGATGGCCAGTTGTCATAATCTCTAATGTACTACATAACTACAAAACTCTTTACAAACAGCATATTTTTTTCTTAATACGTTTTCGCTCTCTTTTTCTCTCTTTTTCTGGTTCTGGTTTAAAGGGCAATAAAGCATCGTCGAAGAATGTCAGATGGACGTGTGGAAGCAGCTGAACCTTGTAGAAGCAGTAGCAGTAGTAGCAGTCTTTCCAAATATCAACAAACAAAGCCGGAAGAATCTCAACAGCAACAGAAGCAGAAACATTCTCATCACCGGCAACAGCACAACCAGCAGCAACAGAACCAACAGCAGCAGCAAAGAAAAACTAGAGTCAAGTCTCAAACTTCAGAAAGTTTGGTTAGCGCTGGGGATGCATCTGTAAAATCTTCAGAGCGGGCAGAGCGCCGGTATTTCGTGAATATTTTATATTGGCTCATAATTTTCCTCGTACTTTTTGCTTTTTTTCTCTTTTGGCCTCTACAACAGACTATATACTAGTGTGGTAGAATTATAGTAGCAAAGCTTTACAAAATGCTTTAAAAACAATTTTACGGTACAACATGGAGTACATTATAATGGCAAATATGCTAACAGAAAAGTGTACTCCTGATAGCCACACATTGAGAGAGCACACGGCCTTTCTTGAGTACCTTTGCAAATTATATGTAGGTACTCATCTACTAATACAGAGATATATATACTCATCTTCTTTCAACCAACCAACCCTACATTTCACAAACAACACAATTTTTTTCTCCTATGAAAATCCTGCCGGTGGTGGTTCGTTTCGTTTTGTTTAGTTTCAAGTGTACACAGTACACAAAGATGGATCGAAATTTTCGCATGCTGCGTTATGTGTACTGCAACTCTACCATCATCATGTTGTCGTACTTTTCTAGGTTTTTTTCTCTCCTTGTACTTCACCATGAAAAAGAAACTCTAGTTTTCATGAAAGAAGTTGCATTGTCGCTTTGAGATTTCAAGTTAGTGAGGAACAGTAACATTAAGCTTACATTTCAACAGATATTGTTGTAACATGATTATACAAAGAGCTTTCACTTGCTACAGTAGTATACAAACTACAAACGGTTCTATGCTAACTTTTTTTTGAGTCTGAAACTTCAGTCAGTCAGGAAATGGTCCAGGGTGGTAAATGCGGATGTCGTGTATTGTGTAATATATACAAACACATAGACACAGCCATGTGAATTCAAATTGGGTGTTGTATGTGTCTGTAAAAATACACATTATCCTTTGAGAAAGAGAAGAAACGGATTCTTAAAGAGAAAAAACTTTTTTCGTGGATATGAAAACGACCGACAATTATTTGTAAGTATTTGTATTACACACGCACTCATAGTAGCACAAGCACAGTTGTTACATCTAAATAGCTACAGTATTACTATTATATTACGAAGGAAATCAGTATAACAATAACTTTTGACTTTTTCATGTGTTATTTTACATTAATGCACATTACGTACACCTGTACGGCAGTACGGTGTATTGTTCGATAGAAAGAGAAGACGCTTAGAATTCACACTTACCTAACTACATTTGTGCAATTCACACCAACGGACGGAGAGAACTGGTTTCAATTGCACCCAAAAGTATACAATATTATCTGATACACCATATCGTCAAGTCAGAGCAAAAAGTTGTTTTTATTTATGAAAGAAGGAAAAAGGCAGTTTGAGTTTATTTTGTACTAGTGAAAGAAATTTGCTAATATAAAAATATGTAAACAATTTGTTGTTCTAAAGATAGCCTTTTCTAAATATTTTCTTCTTTACATATTTATTTTTGAAGTGGAGGAAAGGTTTACGGGTTCATATGTACTTTTAGGTGGGAGAAATACTGCAACAAAATTTGAACATCAATATTTCGGGCGATGCGATTTGTGAAATGTGAAAGAAATGATGAATGAAACGGAAATGAGATCGGTTCCGTTGTTCTGATTTTATTGTCATGAACTCCCAGAGAAAATATTATTGATGTTTTGTGCCGTTCTAGTAATAAAATGAATGGAAATTACAAGAATTTATGGTGTGAAACAATTCCTATTTAAAACGTTAATGTAAAATATATTCATATACACATTTGTAAGTACTTTTTCTGAAATATGGGAACTACTTCATTAAGTTTTTTACGACTTGGCTCTTGTGTGACAAAATTATTGCTCATAAAAAAGCAACGGGGAAACAGCAGCGCATGGCTTTGACGTATACGTTTTAACTTTCATGACGTCGCTTGATTTGTATGAGTGCATTGTAGAGTCAGAGTGAGCATAGGTATGCTGCATAATAATCTACCCTTTGCAAAAGATGAAAAGAGAAAGTTCTGTTTCAAGTTTATTCATGAGTAAAGATTGCTAAAAAGGAAGCCAATATACGTACATACATACTCTCGATCTACTGATATTAGTGATGCGCCATACTTAAACCAAACCAATAGTAGAAGGATCCACAATCCCTACATCAAAGTATTACAGCACAAGAGGATGTGGCAGAGGAAATAAGAATTTCTAATCCCAAATGTAAACATCATACAAGCTGAAAAACTTGCATTTCCCTTGAGTGATCTCTAATTATTACCACAGATTATTGAAGAAAATAGCGAAAACCTCGAATCATTCTTGGCACATGTATCGTATAATTATATTATTATCAACCACAGTTGCTTTCAAATATGACCATATAAATTATATATTTTTTCGACAATTTAGGTCTTCTCATTTTGACCATAAGAATATTACATTTCTCACTAACAGGTATGTATAATGATCATTACACAACCAAGCCAAAAAGTAAAAGCTTTTTTTTCAAAATAATTGTTTCCTTTCTTGTTTAATATTATTAGTATACCATTACATGCTATGTATGTATTTCATTATAATTAATGAATTGTCGTTATTTTTTAGATCACAATAGTATATAGGTAAGTAATTATAATTAATTATCTTCGTGTACATCACTAATTTACTACATTGGTTTTAGCTTTTTTGAAAGGGAAATATAGTGAAACAGACCGTCAGAAATGTGTTAACAAAATACGGTTCGAAAACGACGTTATAGCTTCATTACAAGGCATATTTTTTATTACATTACAAACCAGGCCACCTGCATTGACTTGGGTATTAAAATTGAAAGTAAACAGTACTTCAAAATATGTATAAGATGATGATGAAATCTGTGCACTTTGTACACAGTCTTCAGTCTCATAGTAAAGTTTACAAAACTTTAATAACTTTTGGCTTAACTTCTTTTGTTAAATCTGTTTGCAATATTTGCTAGAGTGTAGCGAAAACTTTTGAAAGTAGTAGTAGTTTTAAAACAATTAAATATGTCTAGCAAATATTGAAACTTTTCTTTTAGCTAAGGTATAACTATAATAACAACACTGCTCCTTGTAAGTAATTGGTCTAACTTTTTAGACAGCATAATAATACTGTCTAGTTTACTCAATCACGATCTTTCTTAGAAAAATAGACCTGCTGGAGTGAATTTATACTTGACGAGGGTCTGGTCTACCTTCGAATATATTTTGTACATTAAAATGTCACTTTTACGCGATATGATTCATTTAGTGTAGGGGTTCGTTAAAGGTACCACTTTCAAATTGAATTTTGTACTTTTCAGCTCGAAGAATTTTTTTCTCTAAATTTTCATTTTGGCAGAAGTGGTATATAGTGTTTTTGATAACAACTTTAGTTGAAACAAAATGAGTCCCTTGTTTTTCAACATGTTTACTCTAAATTTGCATCTCCAAGTTCCATTTTTAATTCGTCACCAGCATCTGACGTACATGACTTGTTTTCATCATATTACATATATAGTCCTTCGCTCTAAATTTATTTAGCAAGCTGACTTTGGCTCTGGCACTTATGTACCACGGCCTATTTTTCTCGACGTCGTCACGTCCCTATAGACTAATTTTTGTACATAGAAATAGTTTGTAAAGTTATTGGTCCAGTAATTTCCCCAACACAATCCAATATTCCAAAGAGCACTGAAGAAGAATAACATGTGCATGTGAAACTATTTAATGCGATTTACATGACTTTCACCGAGCACACCATATCGACTAAACGAGTATACTCAGACTGTGGTGTAGAAAGTGAGTGAAGCTAAACGAATCATTATCACATCTCTGATGAAAGTCACGCTTAGAGTCTTAAAAAGGAAGTAGTGAAACTACAGAGAGCTACTACTACAATACAACTTGTACACTTTCCTAAGTCTTCTGTTTTAAACCATGCTAATTCCTGAAAAGCATATTCATTCTTGTAAGCATGTAGAAAAACGTGAAGATGGTGTAGTGGCATTAGAAAGAAAGTTGTGACTCTGAGAAAAGACCAAGACTCTTCTTTGAACTGATCTTAAGATAAGAGAACATGAAGCTCATGTGTGTAGATATAAAACTTCTGTGCCTATTATTTGGCATGGGACATTACTCGATCTTCACGTTTTCCGGCGACTTTAACGGTGAGCTGTAAATGGCATTTTGTGGCAAGTGAAAGGCAGTGAATGGGAAAAGGGAGGAAGGAAACCTGAAGTGGGCCTGGTGATGAGCATCTCGTAAAATGAACTAGTTATTATTTAAATATAACCGAAATGCTTAAACATGTATATAGTACATATAAGAGGAAAGTTTTATATAATATGGTTAAAGTGTACGTTACAGACACACTTTGAACTCGTAACGAACATACAAAAGTCTACATGTCACTGTTGTGGACCACGGCAACTTTGTCAGTGTCCAAAAACAAAAGTATGTGTGAGGGAAGATGTAGAGAGCGAGGATCATTTAGTGCATTTTGTGTTGCATTACAGGTTACATGGCTTTTCCCATTTTCTCTCAAGAGATCACTTTTCATTTGATATCGTTCTTTATATTGCTACTGAAATGGGCACATATGGAACGTTAGTCTAATGCTTTGTGTACTTTGTTACATCGAAACATATAATGACTCATCTTTAATAGTACTTCCACGAATACTACTACCTAGTGGCACGTCGTAGCGTACAACATATACACCTATGTTTCAACATTGGCTTATTCGGTTGGATGCACGATTACTATATATTGCGTTTTATAAAATTCATTTATACAAAGTGTGTTGAGAATATCAGTAGGTGCTTGCTGATGACTTCTTGTCATTCATTAGGGCGCTTGCCTTGACTATAGACACAAAGTATTCCATTTTAATGTCCTTTCTAGCTGTATTTACGATGCAGCGCAGCAGACTTACTACAAAGTACAAACACCATTTTCCCAACAAGGCACTTTTGGAATTACGTACATAAAAACATGCATAGAAAAAGCAACTCAAGTGAGTCACCTATGTATAATCAGACAATAATACTTGGCAGGAGTGAACCTTTATATAGTATCATCACTACTAACGCGATGTGCTTAAGCGAGCAGAAAATAGCAATTCGATTAGTGATTAGATAGAAATGGCAAAAGCTATAGATAGAGAGAGGCCCACACAATAGTGTCAGTAAAGAGAAGAGAGTAAACTGCCACTAAGAGCATTTTCACTTCTGTGTGATAATTGCTCGGCTGATTGGTTGACGCAATAACTCTTTAGCTACTACATAAATGTTGAAGATAAAACATTCATTCAACATTCAAATTTGCATACAAGGTAATTTTGTAGCGAATTAATAATACAAAATAGAAACATGCTGGTATGGCGGAGAAAGATTGCTTTTATTGCATAGTATTCATGAGATATGGAATGGGCCGATAACTGGCGAGCAATGTGCGGTCACGTAGGGCACAGCAAGATTAAATTAATGATGACGGCGGTCGACAAGCATGTTCAATTGAAGCAATCTCCTGTAATGCATGCATACTTTCATTGTTAAGTAAAAGTAGACAGATGAATATTTAAACATGTAGCTCTAAATTCCTAAATATTTCTGGCACAGAGGAAGAAGCAGTTTAAACTTTAACAGTTTATCTATAATCTCAGCTCAGGAGCAAGGGGAAAGGCTATGTGCATACATTTTGATGATAGAGATGAAAGCGGAATGACAGGCTTATGACCAGAGAAAGAGTTGTGAATATAATATAGTGGAAAGAAAATTGGCCGAAATATTACACACAAAACTTTCAAAAGAATAATGCAATTTTATAAGTTAGTTTAGTATTTAGAGGTTTTATGTCATTAAGGTCCCACTTAAAGGTACTTAGTCCTATTAGTAGAGATCTTGACAAAAACTTTCTTGACAGGCAAACATTCCTCATCCGTCCGCTTGTTTCACATTCTTATACATACGCAACTCACTCGTTCTTTATACAATAAGCCATAATTTAGGTTTTTAGGCTTGAATCCCTAACTAGCCCCTAATGCGAAAGAAAGGGATGGACAAGACATGTTGTAAAAAGTGGGAAAAGAAGGAATAAAGAAGGAAAAGATTTTTTTGTTTGTTTGCCACAAAGTAGCTTGCTTGAAAGCAAAATAACTTTTCCTCTCATGGTTGGTTGGTAAACACGGAGGAGAAAATCTCATGTAACATGCAGAGAGATCCTAAGTAAAAAGTTCTCAGCTCATACCAAACTCGCCATCATCACCCAAAACACTCACCACCACCACCAGAGACGTCAGTCCAGCATGGAAAAGACACTGCCGCGTGTTATATACACTCTCTCTTCCTCTTTTTCTATGTACTACTGGCATACTGCTGTGTTTGTAGTACTTCACTTCGTATTAGGCTCTTCATCTTCACTTTTTTACTTCAACAACGACTAAAAAAAGATGTGGACGTAACAAAGTAGTGGAGTAAAAAATAATGCTACTTTTTATCCAAATCTAGTTATATCCTGGCACGTATTACATGCATGCATACCATCACCGTCATACACACGAAAAAATACAGTTTTTTTGAAAATAGAAGTAAGTCTTCAAGCCTGCTGTATGTAAGTTGATCCTTGGACATGAGCATGCAACAGTAGAAGTGCCGGTCAGTAGAGTGTGCAAAATTAGCTTTCATATTCAACGAGCATCACCACCACTGCCTTTGCCTCTGCACTGTATGGAATATATGACGAACATATTATGATCTGTGAAAAAATAATAAAATATATATCCATCATTATCATCACAGCTTTCTTGATGATGTTGTTTGCCCCGTCTAGTCTACTTGTTCGTTTTCTACATGAAAAATAATCTTTCGTTTTTGATCGAGGCCAAGTTATTGTAGCAAAAGTTGCAGCAACAATAATAAATGATATGATCATAATATAATGCTCACAATAGTGGAACAAGAAAGCAGAAAAAGTTTTTTTCTTCAATGTTAAAAGTAAATGGAGGGAGAAAGGAGCACACATTGAAGAGAAAAAAATAAAGTAGAACTAAAGTAAAGGAATAGCCAAGGGTTTTATACCTGTTTGCTCCCTTTTATGATCACAAGTTTGTGAAAAAGAGGAGGTAATGAGTGAGAGAGGGAAGATATGATACGATGTATGTACGACGGAGAAAAGAGAGTCACGTTCTTTGTGGAAACTTGGGACTATTACTAGAAGATTATTTTGTCGCAGGCTTGAAATATGACGTGAAATCCATACTAGTGGCAGCAGAGATGAAGAACCGGTTCGATTCTTCCATCAAACACAACTCAATATCTTTACTGCTAACCGAAAGTAATAAAACAGAATAGGATATTTGATATAGTCAAGTACTTTGTTGGATAGGTATAGTTCAGTCCTTTTTTCTCTGGAAACTAATAATCTTTATACCACATAAATATAATGAAGCACATTTGACGTGCTGTGCTATATATAGTAATACTGCTTCATTGCGCACATGTTCGTTGCAACTTGTTCTCCCCACATCTACCTATATCATAACTGACAGTTGGCAGGAGTAGGAAATTGATCTGATGAAGAACAGTGTGTGTGTGGCACTGTGGCATGGTGGTGGGGCGTAGGCAGTACTTGTCATAATCGTCAACATTGTAGTTCTACTTGGCTTAATATCTATGACGCGGCCTTCATTTTAAAAATAAATTTCCTAAACTACTCGTTTAATCTTTCTTTGCGTTTCATCGTAACGTTCTTTTCGATTTCCTTTGATGTTTGCAATGAGAAAAAAAGAATGGATACATCGAAACCTATTATTGATACTGATGTAGAAAAAGTATTAAATTGATGATGTTAAAACAGTTTGTGCAACCTGAGGCTGGAGTGAAAGTCCGCCCAATCATAAAAAAGAAAGTTTCATATCTTATTGAACTATCCTCATCTTTGAGTGGAAAATTACCTGGAACAAACTTTAGACCTTTTGGTTTGGCTCGTCTCTCACATTGAAATTTAATCTTGGCAGTAAATTTTCGGTTATTAATGCGGAAACGAAGTTGTAAAATGAGGTTTCACAATTCATTCTTCAATCTTCAAAAAAAATAGTCTTATAAAAAATCAAATTTTGGCAATAAACTGCCCAGCGTAGCTTTCTACCATACATATTTACCTGCAGAATGATCCTTCAGGCGTGCAATCTATCTTCAGACACCAAAAAAGAGTTTAATAAGCATCACATAAGTTTAATAACATTGTGCACATCTTGTGAAATATTTTTTGAAGGAACATTTCTCCTTGAGAATCCCATGTGCTATCATTTGTCTTTCAAAAAGATTAAAGGAAAGTTGGTAAAGGAGAGAGCTCAGTTAGTAGGGATTATATATCAATCGGATTCTTATTACTTTTGAAATTGAAGTAAATGTTTTTGCGAGCTTTTGGGATTGCGCTGTATCATCGGAAAACTTTTGGCGTACTATTTTGCTCACCATTCAGTTCAGCCATCATCTATCTGATCGGTAGAAAAAGTTTTTTGTGTTTCGTTTGACAAGATGTATTATTTTCGTGCGGTGCATATCACAATAATATCTGTTTAGAAGGGAATTGGTAAAGTATGATATTTGTTTCATGGGTATGACAAGTTGATATGTGCATTCGTTGACTTCGACAATCCCATTATTCTTGGTTAATAAAAAAAGTCCATGGATAGGTAAGGTAGGCATACTGTTACGCGATTTGTATGAGTGGGTGTCATACTTATTAAGGTCATAGCCAGGGAGAGTAAGTTACCGTTGTTGTAAGACTTAAATTTCTATTTCCCCTCCAGTTAGATCACTATATCCAGTATTACTGTTACTTTAATATGTACATTATACAAATGTGCCATAGTTTTGAGCACATACTAATGCTCTCTTACTCTACCTTCACAACCAGTCAAAGAAATCTTTGGCATGACAGTTTCCAGAATAAATGGTGTATGCCTTGTGCATCTCGAATTTTGCTACACTACTTGCTAGATACTTGGGAAATTACTTTGAAAAATAAAACGACAAGATTTCTTCTTATTGCATTGCCAGCGGCTATATTTCACCAAGAGAAAAGAGTTGGGATCTAGCAAGAAAGAAAGATCAAGAAAAAAATGGTTGGATAAAGCTACATAAATACTATGGCATATAAAACGTGTTTCTGCTTCTGTGGATAAACCAAATCTCGTTCCTGCAAACATACATACGCATCCCATTTTGTGGTTCGGATCGTATCGTAACTAATAGTCCTGAAATATGTAGTACATCCATGCATCTAGATCTGAAACTCACATAATTTATAGCAAGTGTGCCCCCTACCTGCTTTTTGGCTTGGATTTTGCTTTTCTTGGCTTTGGTTTTAATGCTGTATCCTCCACACAAAATTGTGGTAGTACTTTCTTTATTGTCAGTAAATACCTTCGCTGCGTTCAACTGAAAAACTCCACTACTTTCCGTGTTTCTATTATTCCTGTTTATCGAAGGTCGGATTTACTTGACTTCTCCCTGTAGTCATTATCATCAACAAGAGCATTTATTGTCTAACAATTCACAGACAGATAAAATATATAAAAACATTTCCATTGCAAAAGTTGGTTTGTTTTTGTAATGGCTGGAGGAGCAGCGCGTTTAGAGTAGTTTAGAAAGAGCTTCAAGCGATTACACATTTTCCAAACATTTAGGATTTACCGCATCGCATAATGCAGTATTCATGTGTGAATCGTAATTTCTAAAATAATTCACAAAACGATGAAGCTGTGTTTGTATACAAAACTGATTTTTGAGCTTATTATCAGAACACTTTACTCATTCTTGTACCTAAATTCTATTTACGGCAAATTTTATTCTATTCACAAGCCCCATTTCCAGGTTGTAGTTTTATTTTTATATTGAGAGAAAACAAACATGTTATAAAGCACATGGTATGCAGATCATCGTATGCATGGGCAAATTTAAAAGCCTTCAGATTCACTTTGATAAAGTTTGAATGAGTAAAAAGTAGTTAATAATTACAATACTTAGTTCTGATACAAGATATATTTATATGCAATTATAAGTTCAATCGACATGTTGTGGAGATTGTGAAACAAATACGTGCAGATTGATAGCTATTGAGTTTCAGAAATTTTGGCCAAATGATATCTGTCTGTGAACATCTTTCATTTAAAACAATATAGTGTTCCACATGACCACCAAAGCGGAATGTAATATCCGAGTTGGTTTGTGTTAGTTTTGAATTACAATATGTGTTATTGAATTCACTTGATGATTTCACATGTAACTTTGTTCTCAGTCAGTTTCATTTCAAAGCATTGGTTATTTATAATATTGGCAGCTGTATCTTTTACTACAAAGAAAGGAAAAGTTTTGTTAAACAAAATGCTTATCAAAGCATTAAAAAGCAGAATTCATTGATGTGGTTCGACAGAGAGATAATGAAAAGGAATATATCTACGAAAATGATGAAGCCGATCATTTCTAAGCACTCAACTTTCCCATAGCCTATTATTACTTCAAAGATGAAATAGTGCGTTGCACCTTCACCTCGCCTAATATGACTGTTTGGAAAAATACTTAAACTTTAAATACACAATAACTGCGAAAATTATCATCCCAACTCATGTAAATCAACCTTTCTAGTAATTTTATTGCTGATGAGTTGTTTCTGTTTGTACTTCCATCTGAAACGCCCACACGGTTTAATAGAACATGGGTATGAGTTGATAATAACAGCTAACAGCTCCTTTGGTCCGAAAAACCACACAGTTTACCTCAGAGAACCATTCCACGTAGTTTTTTGTCCGTTTCTCTTGCCACTTCAATTTGGGTAAAATTGCGAAAATGAAGAAGTGAAATGAGTTGGTGTTCACTTTTAAAAGCATATTTTTTTCTTTATGTCAGTTCTTTGTAATAGAATAAAATCTGCAGTAGTGCTTTTCGCTCGTTAAATATGCAAACGAGCATCTGTCTCCAAGTAGTTTCGACAGGACGAGACGGGAGAACGCTATATAATCCTATAAGAAAAATGATTACACATATTTTTTACTTGTTTCCTTTAGACAAATCCCATTTACCACTGTCACCGTTCTGTTCGTTTTATAACTATATATTTATGGTCATTAAAACTTAGACCAGCTTTTTTTTGTAAAAATTGCTCTATATTTGCGTACTTTCCAAGAAAAATAAATAAAATGATTGGAGGCTCTAGTGAATTTGGTGGCCCGTTCTTATATTCCGACAATATTGTAAATTACTATGCAAGAGGCTTTTTGTCATCATCATCTTCTTCGCCACGCCACAATCACAACGCCATGATCAACAACATCCGTGTTATGCATATTATTCAATATCTCCGTCAGCATCATCATTTTCACTGGAGTCTTCCCATCTCTTCACCATTTTTTCATTAGTTTACGACAACTCCTCTTATTCATTTTCCAACTTCCTTCCAGTTAAACTTGGTCCAAAAGTGCTGAGCCGTGGGAATGTCAAGTGTAATTTAGGGGAGGTAGGAAAGAAGAAAAGTGCCGCGACGAGAGAGAGAGTTAAAAGTTATGAGTGAAATGGCTGGTGGTGGAAGGAAAAAGGCCTGGCATGATCTGATCTGAAATATATACCAAGAGAAAACACCACTGGTTTTGGTTATATTAGCGGCGGCGGCAGCATACCGTGTGATGACATACATAACTTTTGAAAATGGCTAGATGTTAAAATTCATTGTCTTTGGTTTTGTGGGCTCATAAAATCTGATTTTTTCCTCGCCTACAAAAATAGGAAGAATCATAGGAAGTGCTAGATCGTCTTCAGTATTTTTTTAAGCTTCACAGTGTAAATGTTATTATTATTACTGAGATGGAATGGAAGATATGGTAGTGCATTGGGAAGGCAAAACGAAAAATCAAATTGAGTAGAAAGACAGGGAAAGCGAAAGGGTACTTCAGAAGAACAGAATAAATATGTTGAAAATATGTATGAATTTTTTTTATAGTTTGTAAGTTTTTGGCTCTCTGCATGCATTCCCATTTCCCTACTATCCAAGAAAAAAAGAATGAATGGCAGATCTTCCTTGAATCCCGGATAAAGTTTATATCCTTGAAGGTGCCATTAACTACACACACCCCTCATATTATCCATGTATTCATCGCGAATCGCGACTCAACGTGGTTGTCAACCTAGTCGACAATTTAGTACTAAGGAAGTGAGTGTGGCGTTATGCAATGATGGTTGTTGTTGGTTAGATCTTTCTCTTTTCTTCTTCCTCATACAATACACACGAGGCATGGTTGGGTCATGTCAGCCTTTTTTGGTACACTTTTACTTGCCACCAGATCTTTTTATACAAATTTCCTTTTGTCCTATCATTTTAACTTACAGTTTGTTATTTGTGTCTGTGGAGGAGAAAAGAGAGTCATGAAAAGAAAAAGAGAAAGTTTCTGAATCGATGGGACTTCCTTTTCCTTAGTCGTTCATCCGTTCGCTCGGAAAGTAGATAAACGATACAATGATAATGCTCTGTTCCTTTCCCAGAAAGATGTATCTGAAATCCTCCATTCCATTGTGTTTTTTACATAAAAGTCCGAATTCTTTGTACAGTTTAAGCATTCCTGCGCATATGCATAGATATCTTACTGTCTGGATTATACATACCTTTTTAGAGAATGTAGGTACATTATACACGTGCTGCGTAATCTATTAACCAGGAAGGAATGTGTGCTTAATCTCATGAGAATTTTCAAAAATTAAGCAAATCTATTCCATATGGACAAAAGTCAAAAGTCAAACACGTTTTTTCCGAATCATACTACTTAAATGCATATAATAGAAAATTCCAAATAAGTGGTACGGTGCACAAACAGTTGAAGTATTTCAGTACGTAGAAGCTACTTTAATATTATTCAGTAGTTTAAAAGCAAAGGTGGCAGTAAAAGTTGACAAAAGGTTGTATGCATTTGACCTTCTGAAAGTTTATCTCATTTTCATTTTCACAGCAGCGTTGAGTCAGGGGCTACAATTTCGAAAATTACAGTTGTCACAAAATTATCGTCTTGGAAATTTTCAGGAGTTGTTCTCAGATCCTTGTGCTTATTTTATCTTTAAACTTGAAATTGTCACTCTCAGTTTGACTTCAAACAAGCTACAGACTTATAGCCCTTTAATCCCTCAGTTATATAGTTCTTTACTCCGTAGTGAACAGTACCTCAATAAAATATATCTTTAATCTATTAGTTCATTCAAACACTATACTACAAGCCCAAAAGTATCCAAAACTGAAAGTTACATGTTTTTGCATATTGCATAAATACATTTACCGTTTTACTCGTTTTACTGAACTGCTCATTTTTCTTTTTGCCAAATTGTTGAAGTCATCTAGGTCATTTCTACATTCGTAACGTATACGCGTTACTCCAGTGCAGTCGCGATCCCCATAAGCCTAGAGTTTTGTCATATCTTCGCGTAGTGGAAGTTTCGTCATGCATCATAGT
>JAQFXM010003014.1:0-22024 GCA_034693345.1 Entomobrya multifasciata | reverse complement strand
CTAACAATGTTAGCTAAAAATAACTCGAATCCGTGAGATCGAAATTTTTGATGGCCGGTCAACATAAAAAATACACAAGGACTTTTTCCCTTAGATAGAAATGCAATCATCACTCTCGTAATATCATCATTCGTGTAGGGTGTATTCGTGGACGTCATCGTTTTAGCACAACTTGTATTGGAATTAAAGACTGACTGTGAAAAGGTTTATGAAAAGATTAAACTGATATGAAAGGGCTGAGCCTATGTAAAGAGTGAAATTAAAGGACGTCGAAAGTGTTTTGAGAAGTGAGATTTCAATGTTTGATTGTAATTCTTTTGGGGAATCGCCTTCAATTTTTCAGTGGCAAAGGTGTGAACTCCTTTATTAGATATGACAATGAGAGTAAAATTAAGAAGTGTCTTGAAAATGTCTTTGAAAATTCTCATCCAGTCAAGAAGCATTGTTTTAAACCGATCACGAACTACATAATATGATATCTTAACGAGAGTAGAATAAAATGATGAGCTCCATATATACTTTTGTAACTGCTCAGAGATGACCATTAAACTTCGTCATTAATTTTTTTCAAATTGGATATCTTAAACTATTGACAAAAAGGCGTGAATCCAAAAATATCCACATGTACATACACGTATATTGCATTGAAATTTGGTCACTATATACAATTTGCATGCATCGTCAATGATGCATAAATGCTTTTTGTAATTTTGGGATGTGTAAGCATTGGTTTTTTACTTCGAAAGTTATTTTGTTTGCTTTTGGTAAGTTAAGCAGTAAAACTCAGGCGTATCCGGCGTCAAAAATAAATGTTGTATATTGTACACTAGATACTCACCCCAACAAAGTGATAACCCGTTTACTGGAAAATATTTTCGAAATTTTTGCTTCATTTCTATTTCATGTCAAGCTAAGCTCATTAAGCTTTCCGTCCAATTTCATAATTTACAAGATGCTTCGACGTAGATAATTATCAAATATCGTAAGTTCCCGTATTTTTATTCGCTAGTACGTAACTATCTGCGTGCATATAATGTAGATTTTCTCCAATACTCTGTATTGTTGGATAAGTTTCGATACGTACAAGAGTATAATCTTATTGTGGACAACGACCTGTTTAAAAATGACACTTGTATAGGTAGCCCTTTTTCCTGAAAAAATAGTAAACGTTTCCATTCCGTTTGGTTTAAAATAATGTTCGCAGTAGACGTGACGTATTGTTTCCTTTATTAGCTATTATTATAAATAAAAAGTTAGATAGGTAACGTGATTTAAGTCGTTGCATTGTATAGCGCGGGATGATATCATTTATCATACGTGTGTAATCCACTATACAATTTTATGTAATGTAACTGATATGTCTATCTTGTGAGGAAACCATTTTTTCGTGTTTTCAACTCTCGTTTTCTTGCGTGAATACATTTATCAACTGAAGCTCAAGTTTTTATAAACTTTTATTGGCTGTAAATAATGATCTGTGAATGATACGTAATAATAATAACACAATCTTCTCTCTCAGCAGTCAGGGAGGTAAAATGTATATGAAACTAGTTTTTGTGAGTTTCACTCGTTTAAGTCTTAACATCCTCACAATCTTTCTTCGCCAAGTAGCATTATATCATCATATTATCAGCAAAGTTTTCTCGCTTTATGTATTGTACTCATGAATCATGAATATGATCAAAATACAAACTATCTAGTATATATTTTTATTTTCGAATTTTGTGAAACACAAGTAGACAAATAATAGTCCCCTATGTATAACCAAATGTATACTGTCCCTAATTTTATCAAAACCACTACCTGTTTTTATCCTTGTATAATGCTGCGGTGCGTGACGCATTTTTCAAAATCTAACCATGTGGACATTTATAAAAATGCTGATTGCAGACTTCCTATCCCCAGAAGTGTCGCTCAAATATTTCCGTACATCTACAGCGCAGACTTTTTCGCAGCGCATCCACACCAAACATAAACTACAGTTGTGAAATCCGAATTCCAAGTTTTTTTGATAATTAAATGGAAAAAGTGTAAGCAGTTTAATTATTTGTAGTCAAAGATTATAAAACAAAAAACATGGTGGAATTATCAGCTATCTTGCTGTCATCATAATATCATGTCATATTATGTTCGTATATGTATGTTGTCTTGTTCGACTTGTATTGCTCATCAGTCAGCATGATGATGAGAAACTGAGTGCGAAGAATGCATTTTTGGGTATTATTTTACTGAAAATTATGCGTCTCACCTGTCACATTTTAAGTCATTCGACACATTCATTCTCAGTTAGTCGTATATACTGCCTACATACAACAATAGATAACGTAATAGTAAGAATGATGTGCGGTTTTCATTTGTATCTGTCTGGTTGTTTGGAGTGTTAGTTAGTACACTGTATTGTACATAACCAAAACGAGCTGGAACGAGTGGCAGCAGGAAATACGACTTTAAGGCGAAGTTAAATCTGTCAGTATCTTGACAATATGATTTCCTGGCTGCCTACCCTAATGATACGTTCTGACTAGATGATTATTGTCTAGTAAAGTGAAAAGAAGAAGGCGTCATTATTACTCCACACTACACGACACGCACTGAATAATATATGTATGATTCATGTGCAATAAAAAACATATTGGTTTGTTGCGCTCAACAATTTTTTCTATTTTATCAGACGTTTTTAGAGAAAAAATGAGTCGAAATTGTGATTGTGAGTACATGGTACATGGATTTATTTTTCGTAGTGGCCCTTGTAGTCCGTTATGGAGTTGGATACAGTTTTGAGATATGTATGTTTAAAATTCATGTTTGCAGTTTTTGTAAATTCATCTTCAATACTTGTACTTTTCGCTTGCATTCATTTTTCTTGGAATGTAATTATAGAACAAAGCATTTTAAATGGCATTTTAGAACCTAAAATGTCGTTTTACGGAAAAGAGAAAGGTAAGAGATAGGGATATTTACATTGTTCGGCAATTTTTAAAGTTTTTGTCAAATGATCCATTTTATAGAGAATCTTTGTTATCGTTTAATGTAAATTCTAGTAAGGTTCGTTTCGCTAATAGTTTCCCCCTTTGCAAATTTTTGTCTGGCTGTATTCGTGTACTAGCCTTTTAAAAATCGAAGCAAACGTTTACGTTATGAATACTTTTCTCTCACAGAGATGTTATCTTCAAACACATATGTTTGTCAAAAGGTAAACGTTTTTCATTTGTTATGATTGGAAAATTAGATTAATTTGTTCTCAATTGTTCTAATCAATCAAGGGAATATATAAAGTTTCTGATCTTTTGCATCTTGATCCATCCAATCATTATCACACCTGTCCGGAGTATCATCTTGAAAATTACCTTCTAAATTTGTATGCACTTAAGTACGAATACGTTGAAATTTACGATGTAATATGATACATTTTACATTGTTTTTCAAACAACAGTATCAGAAATGGTTAGCAAAACCAAAGAATGCAACTTGTTCACCGTTCTTGATTTGATACTTCTTGAACTCTAATGTATTTATATGGAAAGTGGTTTTGAAACACTTGAAAAGATTTTTTAAAGAGTGCAGGCAGCTATTGAAAATCTTAAACAAGCATTCTGAATGGATGTGTTGAGCGAGCATTCAAGTGATAAATCGGTTCAACTCCAAATGGCCAGTGGATGCTCTCATAAATCAATCCCTCATCTCGTATAAGTATTCTGTGAGGAAAGTTGAAAAAACGATATGAGAGCAGGTGAGCTTTGTTCTATGAACCCCACTGTTGTATGCAATTACGCGTTTTACATGATATCAAATCTCTATTCACCACCGTCATCACCATCTACCTGGATATCAGCAGCTGTAAGAAGTCGTTATGCCTGACTTATTAGTATTAGTTGCATTATACACGTCATTTTCAATTCGAAAGGAATTACCAATATTATACATTCTCAAACTTTATTCTTAGCTGATATTATTGTAATATTTTCTTGAAAACGAGCTGCAAATTGTACCTTTTTTTACTTGTACTTAAGTTTCAACCGTGAATAATTTCAAGTATGATTTCTCTCTGGAAAAATATATGTATGCTTGTACCTATGTTTATTTCTACTTCTTGACAGTTTTACTTCTTCGCTAACTACCAATGATACTGTACTAACGCGAATGAATTTAGAATGAAAACATCAAAAACAATTTGCGAACACATCTTATTTCTTGTGGTTTTGTTTTATGCACTAATTTTAGAACAGAATGGTTATAAAACAATATTTAGTGAAAGACAACTGCAGGGTACAAGCGGGTTCTCTATTCATGCATGGTACTTATTATAAGCATAAAATAAAACAAAATGTTCGACACGTACAGTACGACAACATATGTACGTATGTAATATGTACTTACGTTTGCGTACACGATTTTCCTTGCTTCCGTGCTCTCTCTCAATGGAAGGAAATATTATTTTCGTCGGGATAAATAATGCTAGAAATGAGGGAAACAACATCCGGTTGAAAGACGCATGATGCTTTTCATTAATTTTTAGTGTTTTCTAGTTATGTTAAAGTGTGACATGATTGGGGAACGTAAGAAAAGTGCATATAATAATATTAAAATTGATTCTTGTCTTCCCAAGTATATTTCATCCATGCAACATCATGCACGTACATTTATGCTTGTTGCATTCACGCCTTGAAACTGATAATAATCACTTAAAGTAACGGTGACTAGTGAGCAAAAATTAAATGGTACAACTTTTCCACAAATTCAACATGTTACTTCGTTAATTTTGAGTTGTGTTGTTTCATTTTAAATTACTCCTTGATTAAATACAATGTGCTGCATATGTCGTACTCGTAACAAGCGATGTTGTAACTTTGTAACCCAAAAAGTCATTTTCTGCTTTTGACACCTTTAGCAGTTAGTTCGGTTTCCATAATATTAGTTTGTCCTGTGTGATGGTTATCATTATCATCTCAAGATAAATAAAATGTATATATGTAAAGCTTAGCATGTGCTTAAGTCAAGTTCACATTTAAAATAGAGCATGCTAAACCAACGACGTAAGTACGCACCCATGTACATTTATATTACAAGGTTTCAACTCCTGAAACGACATCATAAACTACAGCACCACTATACCACATAATTGGTAAAGGATCAGAAAGCAAGCTCGTAAAGTGCAGTAAATGTCTTCCTAACATGGCAGTTGTGAAATAGATAAGAATAATTAGTTTCAACTCATATAATGCGTGCATCCCGATGTGCCAACATCAAAGGTTCGCCACTTTTACTTCAGTAATTTAACATTCTGGTTTAAATATGAATGTATAGATCCGATAGATTCAGACTCTGTGTCATGTAAAATGTAAAAACCGTGTCTACCCCACTCTGTTGCTCAATAATAATCAGTCCAAATAATTCCAGGAAGTTAAAGTTTGCATGCTAGTGACTTTCTGTGTAGCAAATTTCTTTTGGCAATATTAACGTTTTTTAAACTTAGCAAGAAAAACAAATATCTATATCGGTCGCTTGTTTTCCATGCTTTCACATGCACATGATATTCTCACGATATGCAAGCATTTCAATTAATACTGCAGACCATTATAATTGGGCTACCACTTGCCAAAAATATATAGTACAATGTACAATAGTAAATATTGATACATGGAAAATATACGTAAATGTTGCATCTAGTATTTAAAATTTGGATCACTCTTTGATCACGAATGGTCACACACAATTAAGAGAAGCTGTAAGATGGGTTTCTCATTGTCAGTCCAATCTTTAACGCTACTCCCCAAAACACCATCACTCATTGCAGTGTTTTCAGATCGGTTGAAAAACTGTAAATCCGTATACGCAGTAGCAGTAGAGTTCTTGAATATCAAACACAAATACATATATAGTATAAAATCAAACTGGTTTTTATTATAAAATATGGGTTCTCTTGTTGTCAAACATTTTCCCGAAATTCCTTGTATGTGTATTAATTAGTGTTTTGAGCATTATGCATATATGTGTATTTGCGTAAGGTTTATTGTCGTATCTAGTACTTGATTTAGGTGATGATAATAATTGCTGTTTAAAAATGCTTGATATAGTGCCAATAGCAGCTCTTTTCATAACGAATCAAAGAAATCGATAAGTAACATAACGCTGAAGAAGATGATGAAATAACAATCTGACATTGTTTCTTATTTTCCTGGGATGTTGGTAGAGGTGAATAGGCCATAACAGATTTTAGGATTTTTGAGTGACGGATCTATTAACCATTATTTTTCATCACTGTTTGTGTTTACTATCTGCAGATTAGATTTTCTACGATACATCAGCTTCTGAATTTCAAACGCCTTTTTGGCCTTAATTGTTAAATGTTATCATGATCATTGTCATCACCTTTATTGCATACTACCAGATACATTTACCATTTACCCTTTGACCTAGATGTAATCTGCAATCAACTTTCGTTTAGTTTTCTTAAAAAATTAAATTTCTTAATTTTTCTCTAAGTAATCGTAATGCTACTTCCATATTATGTCCTTTCCTTACATCAAGGAATTTTCTCCTCAACTCAAAGCTAGTAGACTTCGTGGTGATACACGTGTTTCTTTATTTAATTGCTCATCGTCATTTTACAATATTTGTTACCCCTTGCAAATATACAAAGATAATTCAAGTAGTAGTTGGTTCTAGTTCTTGAAAATGACAAAAAAAGATGACAACAGACAAAAATGAAGATTACTTTGTATTGTATACATAAGCACATCAAACCCAGTATTAGCTTCGAAAACTTTAGCTTCTACCCTTTCATACTGCTACTTTTTCACCTTTCAGGTATCAGTTCATACAATTAGGTTTCTTGTAGTGATTACCAGGCCAAACTTCCTAAATCTGACGAAAGCACGATCGAAACAAATTAGCCGTGCACTCGCTCGGTAGAACCCCGTGCATTCTGCACATAATATTAATGACATTATAGGAAACAGATAAAAGAATAAATTGTTTGAGAGACAAACCTGTGTGCATTAACGAAAAAACTAGCGTGAAACTTTATAATATGTGTGTGTTCTGTACACTGTGCACTATGACTATTTGTCATGTCATGAGAATTTCGTCATGATGTCAAGAACTTCTCAAACGAACCAATTTGTTCAGTAGATAAGATGCTGGGATTTCATCTATTCAGTGTGATATAATCTAAAAGTGAAACAATTTTACTTATTCGCTATTTTGCACCATTTAGTCAGCTACCGTAACCATTGTGTGATTGAGAAAGTTTATTTATTTTGAAAGCTAGTGTAATTTAAGTACACGTAAGCCATTATTTATCAATGTGCCACATAAATTGTTTAAGTTGGCAAACCTAAAAATGCCGAAGTTGATTAACAAGAAATCAATAATACGCAACATGTGCTAGTCTATGATATGATGTTCGACTCCTTTAAACTTACATGAGTAAAACAAAAGCTTTCGTTGCAGACACACATGCTAAAATTCATAAATACAATTTGTGCATGCACATATCTTGTTTTGGACTGATGACTGCTGAGGTAATAACTGATTAGTACTTGATTTGTTCTATACAAGTACACGGAAGCTATAATAATTTTACATGAAATAATTTGTTATTAAATTAGCTTATGCAGTGTTATGTTATATGACCAACGTGTGTTCATTTGATGAGAAGTAATTTTGAACACATGCATAAAAATAACTAAAATCACAAAATATACAAGAGTGAGTTTGCATGTCGATTCTATGCTGTTAAATTATTTGACATGTGATGTCAACATTTTTATAACCAAAAGGTGAGAAACTAAAGTTATCTATTACTTGACTTCACGAAATAGCCATACTTTTGCAGTAAAAAAGTTAGGGGAAGTTGGTAGCATTTTTTTGTTGTTTTACGAAATTGTTTTCCCTTTTCGGTAACAACTTTCTTATTTTTGCACCTATGTACCTTAAAATGTAATTTTCCTAAGTTTTGGGCTGATGGCATTAAATCAGTATTTAAATCCAAGCTAAAGACAAAGTTTTTTAAAAAGTTGCAAAATTTCAGAGATTTCAACACAGACAAGAAGATTAGGAGATTTACCGGTTCGTACAATCAATCTCCTTGCTTTAATTTTGTTAAAATATTCTTGGGTTCGAGAATGCGTTTAATCATACTTTTTTGCAGAATTTTCAGAAATCACTTTTTATTGAATGTCTATGTGCAGAAAAATCGCTCGAATAAAGTTTGTTTGAGAAAAGCCAAAATTTATTTTAAAGAGCTTTAGAATTATGTTATCGAACTTTATTTTTTGAGCCAAACTACTTTACAGACTACTGCTATAAAAGTTCAGCATGTTACAAGTATTCATATTATGCAATAAATTATGTATTTATGTTTCCTTTCGATTCGATTCGATGGCTGCTGCTGTTGTGCTTTGTAATCTAATGACTATTCAAACAAAATGAGAAGTCAATTTATATCATCATTATTGTAGTGAAAATCCAAACAAGAAAACTTTGGCGATATGGATTGTGGATCAGTTAAAGGTAGAAAATTAAATGTAGAAATGGAGACAAGACAGAATAGGATATAATATTAGAATATGAGACACCATGTTTAATACATTTCGAACGTGATCATTTACGTATCATAATGGTGGTGGTGGAGGTATGCATCTAATAAAAAGATAAATTATTATCTTTCCTTTTTGATAAAAGCGAGTGTTACAAAATGAGTTGGCAGAGTTGTGTGGTGTAGAAGAATAAGACAAGAAAAAGAGAGTGGGAGACTGAATGTGTAAAGGAGAAGAAAAATCAAAAGATATTAATATCATATAAGCATGCATACCCGGCATATCATTTATTATTTTGATTGTAATAATAAAAGGAGTTGCTTTTGTCTGGTTCAAGTTTCAATAATGGTTGTGCAGAAGCTCTATGCTTCCTATCTTTATAATAGGTAGAAAGTAAAATTAAGCAGAATCAAGAAGCTAGATAAACACAAGTTTTATCAATCGATGTTGATATTACCAGCATATTACAAAAATAACAACCACGATTTTATGATAGAGAAAAAATGACTCCAATATTGCATCCAAGAAGTGCCATAATTTAATATATGGAGTCTTTTTGTTATCTAAGTCGACTCGTTTGTCGGTCATTGGACAAAAATGTTTGGCGAGGACGAAGAAGGGGAAAATTACAGTAGCCCGATTTGCAAAAGAAAAATTGTTTTGCGCTAAGCAATGACTTGTTGGGGTATCAAATTTTTAACGCTGTGTTTAGCGAAAACTACTCAAAATGTGTAAGTAATCGCAAAAAAGTGAATGCTAATATTTTTATAGGGTTGGGTTGATGATGATAATTGGATGTTGTCTCCATAAACTATGCATGAAATGAGTTCTGTCAAACAAAAAATCATAATGGCAACATTTGAATGTTCTGCTCACTCGGTACTAGTTTACAGAAAAAACTGAAACTTTTGTTGGTTTAATGCAGGAGCAATTTCCTTCAGTGTAGTTTTTGAGGACTTAGTTATTTTATAAAGAAACGTTCAATTAGTGGTGGAACCTATTTCTATTCCATGGAAAGTCCCGTAAAATCTTGAACTATTGTCGCCAAATATGGCAACTTCGCGATAAATTACACATAACTAGTTTCTATTTTCCAGTTTTTTTTGTTTCAATTTGTATTTTAATGGAGAGAACTCCATCAGTACAAAACACTAATTATATTTCATTGTATAACTGACTAGTCAAACAAACAATGAAGAAAACTAGACTTGTTAATGATTTGCTCGAATGTATGTATGAATACTAAATGTACCTTTTCGCTGTGCTGAAGTAGGGATTTTGGGGTGAAATGATACTCAATGCATGTAATAGCTCAGGAAATAATATATCAAATGAGCGTTAATTGAAGAAGTCAAAGAAATCAATTCAGAAAACTTTCGAATGTTCGCACATTTGTATAAATTGTATAAACTGGAAAAAGTTCGAGGTTATTTATGGAAAATCTATAAAACCCATCCAGTTGACACAAAATTTGTTTGTATATACGCTACGAAACTATTGACTATAATTTTGATATTCTTGTTGGGACAAACCAAAACATGGTGTTTTATTATCATGCGCCGATAGAATAGTGGGACATTTTTGCGAATCTTTGACCAGTCTGCTGTCTATCATTCCATGTTTGTTTAAACTTTAATTACTTCGTGGCGTGCATGGAGTTTGGTCACATATGCATGATGGGTACAGAATGGGAGGTGTTACGAACGAACCATATTTATTAACGATTTTTTAAACTCTAGTTGCAGGGACTTTAAACATGGGCCTTCAACTGGTATTTTTTCTTTATACACGAGACAACAAACCTTGTATTTACTTCGCGTTTAGTTTGATATTTCATATTCATGTATACTTCATAATTGTCGCGTCTCACTTGATTAATCTTAGAATATTTATATCAAGTTTACAATCATGTTTCCAGTTAATTTTCAGATTGGGAACCCGTCATATTGGCTCAAATTAAAATACCAAGTAAATAGAAATATCTGTCAGTTTACTGATTATTATTATATTATCCCCCAAGTGATCCTTATAGTTAAAGATTTTTCGGCTTTACCCTTTCTTACAACGTTAAATGGAATACTTTCCTGTTACATAATGAAAATGGTGTAGATTGTTAGCTATTGTGTATTGAGCCAAACTTGTGAAAATAATAACAATGCGCGTTGTCTGTGTGTATTAGTGTTGGTCATTTCTCTGCTCTGCAAACCAATGCAATGCCAATATAATATAACCACCCAAAAATGAGGAATTTTCTGCTTGTTCGTTTTTCCTCCTTCAAGAGTGTTATTACGTCGTTATCTTCTTCCCTTCTTCCCTTACGGCAGCAGGTAACTATCGCCTAGTCTCACGATAATACTTCACGCTATCGTCAGTCATGACTATGACTGCTGTTGTTATCAAATTCATGGATGATGAAATGATAGTTGTGTGTATTATTTGCAAACACAAATGGTCTACTGAGAATCATCCAGCTGTCGATATTTGTACCAAGTCAAGTTCGGGGTTCGCAGTTCCGTAGCGTATATTTATACTTCAACACTTGACTTCTATATTCATTTCTTCAATGAGACCTGCCAGAATCATTTCGACTTTGTGTTCCATACTTGTTGTTCAAAATGTGATTATGATATGATTTTGTGTTTATCTTATATGTTTCACTATTATGTATTTCCCAATATGTTGTATTTGATTGATTATGTCCATGAAATAAAATTTAAGGAAAATATTCAAACAAAATATAATGCCGGAGAGAAATGATTTCATGCTTTATAGGTGGTGATGTTTGGAGAGCAAAATGGTGATAATAAGGCAAAAGTTTTTTTTTGCAGAATATTAGGGAAGGTTTATAGTTTACGTTTATCTAAGGTTTGGTTTGTGGTAGAGTTGATGGTGGTTTGTATATGATGTGGGTATTTCTCTTTTATTGTTGTTTGCTTTAGTGAATGTCCATGCACTTTAACAAATCATTCTTAACAAGGTCTACTTATAAAAACATGCACTCGTTCTGGCTTGTTTGTTAATGATGATGATGATTGCCCTCTTTCTTACTTTTTCAACTTCAGAAACAAAAATGACAGAAAATATGTAGCGAAATTACTGCACTTTTGCATCACGTATCGTGGCAAATATACTTTCAACGAGCTGAGGAAAGCAGTGGCAAATGTTTTTGTTGCAGAAACGCGAAGGAAATGAGCAATTCCAACGAAGTCATCATCATCATTTCTCTTTGTTCAACTCATAATGAAGATTAATTATGGACGTCAGCCAAGCTATAGACATTGAAGACTAACTATATGTTAAATCATGGTGAATATAATATGCTTACGTTACTGCAATCAAAGTGAACAGAAGCACCAATTGGTACAAAGTAAATTATTGCAAGTAACCAAAAAGTCTCATTTTTATTGCCCTTCTTGCCATACCTGTAATCAAAATATGTGCTTAAAACTCTTTTCCTCTTTAACAAGAAATCTTAAAAAGGTACAAACAGGATCTTAAAAAGATTGTCCATATAATGATACTGTAATTCATTCGTTGACTAACCAAACGATGCTAACCAGCTGCGGAGCTGCTTCTTGTAAAATCAAGAAATGTTGGCTGAACTGAATTAGTTTGAAGATGATTATGATGGGTGATATAATATAAGGTACATTTTTGATTAGTCTTCTTCCCTTGAGTGTGATATGTACGTACATTTAACATTCCTAGTGTTTCAGACTAGCTGAAAATATTTCAGTTTTTGAACTGATAATTTCAGTATTGTTTTAGCCAATAAAGTAACAGCGATAAATACATGAAAACTGCGATCTTGTCGTGTTTTTGTTTTGATATGCAAAAAAATTAATATAAACATACATACGAAGCTTCCCGTAGTTCACACAGTTAGCAAGTAGAAATACAAATATTTTCCACTATTATTACGAGTTAGCTTGTGTTACTACCTGACAGTGAATCAACCAGCTCGTTTGTTTACTAAACAGAGATTTTTCTTCAGGTGCAACTTTTCTTTGGCGAAAAAGCATGAGGTTGAGAGAATTCATGTTTTTGTTTCACCTTTCTTCTCTAGTTTATCAATGTTATTCTTCTCGTACACCCGTCATCATTATTATTCTTGGGCACCGTCGTGGGATGGTTGTGTGTACGGAGAGGTAGAACCCAAATGAAATCCCCAAGTCAAAAGCTTAACAAGTCTTATACACGCCGAGGGGTCTAATCAAATGCAATCTTTCATAGTTTTTAATTAATCTTGTACTACACACCACAAAAGTCTGTAGATGTGGTTGTAGTAGTAGCTGGTTAGCATGTTTAACTACTGGCAGCTAAACTCCTTTTTACAAACAGTTATATTATTTCAGTAATAATTCTTGTATTACCTTTTGTCAGGTGTCAGTGGGGATGCATGCATTTATAACCCTACTTAACTCTCAGCAGTTAACTTGACTGGGCTTAAAGGGTACTACTAAAAAAATTGAGGGTACTACTATATCATTTTTGCGTCATGCGTTGTACTTTTTTTCCTTCTCTGTGAAATTCAACGCATGTATGAACTCACCGAGCATTATGTTTTCGCATTGGGTGTTTTGTCACAATTTAAATTGACATTGTTTTGGGTTTATGTAATTAAATTAAACCAACAAACGGGTTTATTTCAAACATTCATGAATTTTAAACTCTGAAAATGTGAACATAAAACATCGCAAAAAATCATTTTCGAAAAATTAGGAACACAATGTCAGGTATTTTCAAAATTAAAAATACATTTTATGTAGAACGAATAGATATGGAATGGTTTCTCTGTTCGTTCAGGTGTTTCTAGCATCTAGTGTGGTCGTTCCAAATTGTTCAAGACAAAATAAAATGGCTATCTTGAAAAGTAGAGAGGAGGATGAGCTAAAATGCGAAAATGACTATGACAGAAGTTAAATTACCGTGTAAATGAGAGTGAGATCATTTTAATTAAACCTTTGCACTTTGATATGATGTGTGATCATGCAGCTATGCAGTATCTATTAAGTCTTGTTTTTTTCTCAAATTAAGTGAAATAATTTCTTGTTCAATTATGTTTATGCATATAATTTCGTAGCTATCTTGCTGAGTTTGAATTGCGCGTGAATGGATTGGATTTTTATGTTTTAAAAAATGTAGCAAGACAGCATCATCATCTCTCATCATCTTTTTTTTTCTTCCGCACATTCTCATTTTCTTCCAGTCTTGTTTGTAAAATCGTATAATAAATGGCAAATAAATGTTAACCCATACGATGATGATGATAATGAATTCAAATTCTCCAGCATAAGCAAAGCAATCAGCAATAACAACTACGCGAAGAAAAGGTACTTAATATTTACCAGCAAGTTCACAACAACACAACTTCCATCTTTCTTTCATCATGTTTTTATCCAACAACTCTACTATGTATTTTGCTTGTTTAAAAGCTCGTTTGGCTAGTTTACTTGACTTCCATTATCGTCCTCATCAAAAATAATATAATAATATTGCGTCCAGTTCCCTGCCTTTTCCTTTCTCCTATTTCTTTTCTATAGGAGCTGCAATTATTTGAGGCATTCGAAGGAAAATTATTATGTGCAAGATCTTTTAATATGCAATCGGTTTTCTCGGCAGGAATTCTTCAACTGACGGTAGACTGCTGTGCCGTGAGGAGGAAAGTGTTAGTGTGTTTTCTATGTGGTGTACTATTGTACTTTGTATGTTCGAAATGTTTTATTATACTTATTTGCTATAATGCTTATAATACATCGCATAAAAATATGAACCAAGATATACCTAAATTATATATTACTATTACATAGCATATTATTGAATTATTGTTCATGATGATGAGTATATACTATGCTGCTGCTGGATGATGGAACAACTATTTACCTATCCCATAGCTGTGGTTGTGTTCCTCCGAGAACCTCATCATCACTCTCATACCACCACACACATATTAACTAACAAGTTTCTCCTGTTCCTGTTTTTTTTCATCATCATCACTTTTCTTCATATTACTCACCTTTTTTGCTTCTTTATTAGTTTATGCATGCAGTTTAATTTACTTTACGAAGTTGACCATGCAAGTGTAGAAAATGATGATATCGTGTAGGTATACAAGTCCATTTCACTGCCCATCATCGTCGTAATATGCCCACAGTGTACAAAACGAGCCAGTCGTGCTATTTAGTGTAGAGACGAATTTAGTTGAATCAAGATCCTCGATGGGTTGGCTGGTGCCTGTAATTGTGTTTATTTAACTGGTTGTTTATATATATGCTGTGAAACGAGAATGTAATGCAATATCCAAGTAGTTTTGACGGCTGGAGCAATTTCAAACTCGATGCTTCTGCCACAAAATGGGCAATTCTCAGAAGAACCTTTGTGCGTGTACTATTATTTGCATCGCTGCTGTCTTGTTTGTACTTCATTGTAAAATATGTTGACGTGTGTTGTATGTACCTGGTTAAGGAAAAAGAAATGCATCCACCTACCAACTATCAACAACCAAACAAATTTCATACTTATACTTACACTGTATATCTATGTGTACTGGCACTGGCGTTAATGTACCTGTTGTATGAATATTTACAACTACTGCATTGTTGTGAGGGCCAGTGGCAGTATATGGTGGCAACTACTACAATTTGCATTTCATTATTATTTATCTAAAAAACTACGGACGGAGTATTTCATGCCATTATATAAATATTAACACACACAGTTTGTTTTCAAAATGGCCTTCTCGTTTGTACGCTGGCATACGATATATTCATTCACCCCCAACACAAGTCAACTTCAGTCACCAGTCAAGTTATTGCATGACTTTATAGAAAAAGTATAAAAGAGTGAATAGTATTTAGTATTTATTAACTGCCTGCTTGTTGCAAACTGCGAACGAAATGGGACTCGACTGCGTTCACTCCTTTCCAAATATCATTCCGGCCAATTTGCGTTTTTACTTTATAAAAACAGTCTGTCGAATGCATGTGTACTCACCAAAACCGCACCACCATCTATCAATGATGATATCTTATCATTCCATCAGGTTAACTAGGGCTGTGTGCACTATTTTCACAAGACCGAATATTATTACTCGCGTCGATTACTTATTATTACCAAACATTCCCTGCCTATTAGTATTTCCCTTTATTTCTACTTTCCTATTCCATTTATTTCGTCCGCATGCACCACTTATTTGTACGTCTTTCACTACTGCTTGTGTGTTTTTTGTTTCAGTTGGTTTTACTTGATATTCATCCATGCGTTATAACAGTTAGAGATAATGTGATTATAAACATTTTACATGGCATATCATAGATAAAAAAGTTAATAGTTCGGAAAAAGGTGGGTTACTGTATTATTTTCTATTTATACTGCCTGATATTACTTAGTATTAAATTTCCTTTCCTGGACAAAGACACAATCACGTGAATAAAATCTATAAAATATTTGCATATTCGAAATGGTATATGTAGTTGTTATTTATCTTGATTTTTTTTAGAAAATCTAAGAGAATTATATATTGTAGAGGCATGGACTTGTCTGCCTGATAGCTGGCTGTCTACATATACTAGTTATCGGACATTAAAATTATAAACACACATATATTTTAAAGGATTGAGATTGCATAATATGTTCCCAGTAGACGACTACATTCGGCAGATATATGAACTTTTGTACCTTATTAAAATTTGTATTTTTTAAAGAAGGACTGTAAAACTTATTAGATAGTCATGTTGTAACAATGAGGTGCAGAAAAACACAAAAACCTACGTCTTCTTCTTGACGATTATGATAGCCTCCGTGTTTTTTGCTTATATTATGTATTCGTACTTAGCTACATAAAGTACACAATACTGATTAGGGGTCCTATGGCATAATAACTATGATTAGTTTTGAATATTTCCTCCCTTCGTCTCTAGGTTAAATTAAGTGAGTAACGACCATCATCCGTGAAACTTAGAAAAGTAGAAAGAAATGAGTGTATCATGCTTTTGTATGCTTTGTGCTTCATTGTAGGAGGTTGCGGGCGTGAACGTTTGCTGATGAAAGTTGCGTGAGGATTTTTACAAATGAAAAAGTGAGAGTAATAATATTTAGTTGTGTATATAATAAGAAACACATTCCACTTTGGTCTCGTAGTAAAAAATTTCAGGTAATTTTTCATTCAGTATAATTTTTTCCACAAGAGTTAGCCGTTTCAAATGTTTTGGAGCAATGGAAGTTTAGTAAGATGAAAATGTTTCAAGTATTTAATATTACAAAATTGTAATTAGAAAAATATTGTAGTAGTATTTATGTTTTTCAGTATTATCTACAATCATGGACATCTTTTTCTTTGTGATGTTGCTTCAAAGTCTGGGAAGCCTCATGCATTATGTTATCTGATGACGAGTGTACATGTTTTAGTTCGTTTTCAAATTTTAAACGTGAATTTTTCGACGTGGTAATCCAATACTTACATATATTCAAACAAAAATACTTGCTTTTGAGTTTTGAGCTATTGTGTTTTATGATGGAAGATGGAATTCGTATATATTAATATACGGTCATAAGAAATGAATCTGAAGTTTGGCTACGACAGGAGCAGACAAATATTGTCGCATCACGTGGTGTAGACTAAGATAGTAATGTTCTAGCTTTGTTTCTACATGTGAAATAATAAATGATAAAATAATTGAATTCGTTCAGTCGTGGTGACAGAATGTCTTCTTTTATGTGAAAAGATTGACCGGTTAAAATACACAGTACAGTTCACATCATGCTGTGGTTGCATGTTGCATTGTCCGGGAAATTTTCATGTTCCTATCATTTCTTTGTATCAATAGTAAAGTAGAATTGTATACATAACTAATAATGCATTTTCTTTATGCCACTTCATGCCTTTCAAGATTGCACAGAAAGAGATAAGTGAAAAGAGAGATTGGAGATATAAAATCATTGAAAGGACAAGCGAATGTTATTTCCTTTATAAAATAATGAAGCTTCCACAAACACATTCATCTTTTCTCTTTTTGGTTCTTTATATCATGATTTCTACTGGTGCAGTTGGACTTTTGAAAAAAATAGTGTAGAATGGAATCAGAAGCTGCTGAGATGGATCCAAGATGGGAGTTGAGATTAAATTGAAAAGAGCAATAATACAATGAATAAATCCTGACTCATCGAATAATGCGTTAGTAATGAATGACAGTGTACAAGACAGGTAAAAACTATAGAGTCAGCATGTAAGCTTGTATTATTTCTCTTATATATATTCTCCCGTTGTGGTACATGCATTAAATTTGGTGGTGTGTGTTTTGTTACAATGTCACAAATTATTATTATTAGATTGTTGTGTGTGGCAGTATTATTATACCCATTCTTTATTTTTACACAACGAAAGAGTACATAATACGAACCAGATCTCTGTCTGAGAGTAGATTTTTTTTGATCAAAAGAATATAGCTGCTTAAGAAAAGGTACATACATACTAAAAGAATTACTAACATCTTTTAGAATGAATTATACATGAACATACCAAACACAGCGAGTACAAAGACACAACATGAGAAAAAAGGATGATGATACGTATTTTCTGGTGACTCCAACAGTCAGCTTTGGTAAAACAATGTACGGTATGCTACTAGATGGAGAACTTTATTTTTCATAATTCAAGTTATTTATGGAGACTAATTTTGATTTTAGTACGGCTACAAACAACATTAACTACATTTGTATTTAAAGGTATGCCGGTCCCAAGGTCGATTGCTGATTGTGTAAGATTTATAAGTTTATTACGGAGCATCGACAAAACTGTAAAATATGGATAAAGGTTCTAATTTTCTAGACAAAATGGAACACGACAGTTAGGTGTATACACCATAATCAATTTCGTAACTTTTTTTGGAGGGCGGTTTGACTTCTGCAAAATGTCAAAGTAAGCAATCTTTTGATCTCTTATTAGCGCGGTAATAAATAAAAACGTAGGTAGACAACACACCATTATGAGCTTTGTCGTAAAAGTAAAATATAACGTGGCCATACTTTGTTATTATGACCTTGTGCTTGCTATACCAGTTGGTGTTGCTAATAAGAATATTGGTATGAAATTTTGGTGCTGGTTGATCACTTGTCAAGTGATCTTCACAATCTTTAATGAATACGAGAGGCAGAAATGGTCAAAAATTGGCTGCAAGGCTCACTTCTAAGTGAGTGTTCTTTTGACACAAAAAGGTTTTGTACTTTTGTAAAACAGCAAAATGCGTAATCAGTTCGAAAGCAAACAGTAAATCACGCAACATATCAAAAAGATACAATATATTTACAAATTTATGCGATCAAGCAGTCAGTTGAGTCAGTGCCGTGATGTGTGATACAAATGTGGTGTCAATAAAACCGTTTGAGATTGGACAAGCATGTTTTATGACAACAATACATGTATACATTAGCCTTATAAAATGTTCTAGCAGTCAAGATAAGATTGTTTCAAAGTTTGCAGCATTAGCTTATTTAAAAAAAATTGGTCTAAGAAGTCGGTTCGCCAAAAATGAAGTAAATAAATAGAAAGGTTGACAATTTTTTGAAGTTTCACGATTGATGTTATTTCTTGATTTCTTGTATTCCTCATTTTACTGCGTTTGATTCATGCTAATTCTCAATCTGAAATAAGAAGAATCCACTTTTTGACTTGACTGGTAGAACAGAAAATTGCAATAAAAGTTTAATGATGCTATACCTGCAGCAAACTAAACCCTACTCCATCTCTTTTTTAAGCACTGCGATACCTACACAATCGAAAACTGCTTGTACACGCACGTTTTATATTCTTGCTATCGCTTTTCATTACCATAATGAACTCATGATGACAATCACATTAAAATAATCAAATCCAACGCTGGCTAAAGTAATGTAAAACTCGATTTCGTTTTTAGAATTAGCTTGAAGAGTAAAGTATTCTAGCATAAGCTTTTTCTCTCTTCCTACGTGTTTAAATAATGTGAGATATGAAATTATTTTTGTATACCTTCTCTCCATTTTACTTTCTGCAGAGGAGTATCTTTAATCTTTTGTATTTTACTTTGTGAGAAACAAGCAAGATTTGCCTGGCAGGAACATGTAATAAAATATCTCGACTTGACATTTATCGTGTCAATTGATTTCTTCTTCGTGGTCGGCACTTACCTTAATATTACTTTCTTGTAAGGTTCACACACATTCTACAGAAAAAAACGTACAGTAGAAAAAGGGATGCACTTGCCTCCTGGACTTTTTTGTACTTATTCTCGTACCCTTTTGTTCGTTAATTTTTACCTGAGAATGGGCGTATATTTTGCTTGAGGCTTTACTTGTTTCCATTATGATGATTTTTTGTCCTTATTCCTTCAATGTCTTATCATGTTTACAGTATACATATTTTTATTTTTTAGGATGGCATCCTCTCATTTTTCTTTATTTGCTAAGAGCCGCGACTTATACCTAATACTGCTTCACAGGTCAGATCATGAACGAACATCATAAAAAAGTGTACAACAGTGAATCCTCTGTCGGCTCAACAGTTTTTTTTCTTCAAATTATATTTGAAAATGTTCATGTATAAGCAAGAATATCATCAAAGCCAAGTTTTTAGCTTATGTAATAAAAGTCTCATGTCACCTTAAAAAGAGAATTTGAAATGCCAGAAATGCATAATGTTTGTAGACAAAAGAAAGGGATAAAAGCAGTTGTTGCACAGAAAAGTTTCTGCTCCAAGGCAAAGGCAATACGCAATCTTGCTGTTTTAATGCTGTATAACATTTGTACTAGGACTCTCTTTAGTTTTCATTATGGTGGAAATATACTTCATCACTGTCCATTTCAATGGAAAGTAAAATTGACGATGTTTCTGAGATGCTCTGCATTATCAATCGAAATTAAACTTCTCGTTGTGTCGTGATCAAGAATCTGATGGAGATGAGATGATACTGTGTTCGTCTAATTTTGAGATTCTAACAAAACGTACATTTAATATGACAGAGAATGAAATTGAAAATGAATAAAATATGTTTTTTTCTTCTTCTTGGCTTGGCTTTTTGGTTGTCTACTTTCAAACCATCCAAATCTGTCATTTGTCTCATCGTTATCATCACCACATTATCCATCCCACTTACATGTATGATAGTGCCATTACCTCTTGGCTTTCTTTTGTATCCATTTTCCTCTCTATTCATCACTCTCTCTCTCTCTAGTCTCTGGCTTTTGTGCTTCCTTCACGCAATAATTTTCCATTTTATGTCGACGAGTCGAAATAAGTAAAAGTTGGTCGTTATGTGTGTTTGCCTGCTTCGGATGCCCACATAAAAGATTTTACATCACAGTAGTGCTTACATACAACAATGTTTGCATTATTACGATTATTATAGTTTTATAGTTAACTGGTTGCGGCTATCCGTCTATTTCATCCTTTCCCATTTGTACAAACATCTAGAAAATAATGTCGCTAAAAACGAAGTTAATACTCTGCTGAAACAAGTATATTGGGCAACATGTATGTATGCAAACGGGAATCTGTTGAAAAAGAAAAACGTGACGTACATATAAGCGTCAATAGAAAGCGTTGCAACAAATCATCGTCTCTAGTCTTCTATTCTGCACAAGCGTAACTTATGATTCGCCATCATATCGTTATATCCAGCGTTAAAGCTGATGAGGTTTTGTGCTGAAACGAAGTTACAGTAGGAAGATAAGATTTCGAATCGAAATTTTTCTCTCAAGAGCATCAAACATTGCGGGTAAAACTGATATAAAATATCTACAACACTACATCCAGTGTCGTTTTAAACTTTGACATTTTCCTGTTATTCTATAAGACTTTAAGGTCCCAAAGAATTTGCCCTTTGCACATGAAAGTAAGAGGGCCACGGGGCCAGGACGAATGAGACCGAAAAATAAATCCATATATAAGCTCTATCAAAAAGAATAGCTTTCAGCTAACTAATATTTCTTTTATATGATGATGACTATTCACTCACAATGTCAAAATCATTTCGATATAGTGGAAACCTTCTTGAACTCTGGACACTTGGAACATATTTTTACTCTGCTTGGTCGTGTGGAAATTTCCGACATCATAGAGTAATTTTTAGTAAAATATTGTACTTTATAAAATATCCTTACTGACAGAAACAAAAATCACTTTTTCTAAGTTAATAGTGATATGAAATTTGACAATCTAGAATAGTGATCTAAATAAAATATCGGATGCTCATTTTGAGTTAGAAAACCCATCATAGAAAAGAACATTAAAGAGCATCGCACATCTTAGATATTAACTAACGAATAGTGATATGATAATGCATATGCATGTATGTTTATGTATCAAGCCTACGCATGCTTGCTTGGAAACTCCGCAGGTAAAATTAGCAAATGAAATAATAAACGCAAATTTACTTATTAAGACGACGTTGTATCCTGAGCACGAAGCTTTACACGTAAGCCATCCAACCTTCTGCTGCTTGTTTACTCATAAG
>JAQFXM010003013.1:0-22036 GCA_034693345.1 Entomobrya multifasciata | reverse complement strand
GGCCACTAAAATTAAGATAACAAATATTATTCAAATCTTCACGACAAACTAACACTCAAACCATAACCGTCAATACAAATGACATGTACGATGCAATGCAACCAAAGTTGCTACGTCTACGTGTGGTCGTTTCAGTTTCAAGCTTAGTGATGCTCAGGCTTTATTTCTTGAGTCTGCAATATTTTTCTCTGAATGTTTATTTTATTCAAAAACTTCATTCCCAATCATTTTCCATAAATAAATAAAATAAATATGTGAAATAAAAAAGTGTGCGTTCACTGGAAAGAATTTTTTTATCTATGATATGGGAGTCTACTGGGCAATGTAGGTATTTGTTGTGTGAGTCATGAGTCGTGGCAAGCAAATATAGCATTGTGTTGATATGCAAGCAAAAACAACAGCGTTGAATACAAAATGTTCCAATTGTCCAAAGATTGCACGATACATGATACACACATGCTGAATGAATGAATGCACGGTTAACGGTTACTGTTATACTTCGTGGCTCGTGCTTTCTCCAATTCCAATATTTCGTTTGATTCATCCTATCCTTCATATTTTTTCTACTGCTACTGTTGCTACTGGCCTTACTGCTGCAGATATTGATTCTTTTTCTGGTTAGGTTTAGGTTTGGTCTGTGTTTTTGGATGGATTACTTGATGATGATAATAAATAGTTTTGAGCTCTTGATTCAGCATTTTCAATAATGCAAAAAATGTATGATTGCCGAATGTTGAAAACGTTGTGACGCATGGTCTTTCTTAGAAGGCCGGTTGGTTGACGGTTAAAAGTTACGTACCGCTTTTACCTTTAACAACATGTTGTGCAATGTAGCCAACATATTCCGTCTTCATGGCGAAAGTGTACATACCTAAATATCAAAGCTTAGCAGTTTTGGAAACTGAGATACTGAGGCATGCAAGGAATAAATGAGATGGTTTTACGAAGTAAATCTCAGTCGACATTGTTGGAAAGAGATAATGTTCCTTGTGACATGTTACATGTACATGATATATATTGTTCATATTTTAAATTTCTTAAATTTTTTTGAACGTTACAGATTTCACAATGCCTACTTGACATAAAATGAAGATTATTTTGTTTGAGTACCTATATATTTATGTCATAGCTCAATTTTTAAGCTGTGTTGTAAATGATGCTTCTTTGTTCTTAACTTTTTGATTTATTTTCTTCTTTTTTTTTGGTGTTTTTCAGATGGTGTTGCGGACAGGCAAAATGCGGATATCAGGTAGTAGTAGCACCACTGCTACTTACAATCAGGATGTCCAGAAAAAACAGTCATGTACTCCTAGACAACGACGCAATACTCATTTGCTCCCGGTAACTGTAATATTTGTGTGTCTAGCTGCAGTTCTAATTCCCCAATGTGAAGGATTCTTTTTTCCAAAGTCCTTTTTCCGGAAAGATAACCCACCGCCGCCACCACCTCCATCTCCTCACCAACATCCTCGTGTTTTACCAGGTGGAGCTGGCAGCAATGTACAAAGTTTTTATGGAGGAGGAGAAACTCTGCAAGGTGCTGGAACAGATGTACAACCAGCTCTAAGGATTGTGAACAGACCCAATCAACCTCCTCCCAGGAATAATGACCAGGCCGCTCAACCCAGTGGACCAGTTCCCGGATCAGGGTTTCACGTACCAAGGGAACTATGCATGGCTTGTGAGCGCTTTCCATGGATGCCTGTTGCAGGTGAAAGACCAGCAATGGGATCTGCATCCAGTTCCGTATCTAACTCCTTGCAACCACAACAACAGCAACAAGAGCAGCAGCGTCAGCCGAAACCGTTCATCACTTCCTCATCACATAGTTCCACTCCAACAAAAACTATTGTCATAAGCGCTCTTGGAGAGGCTAACGGGCCTTTACCAATACCTCCAGGTATTCCAAGTAGAAGACCATTTGCTATACAGTTTGACGGAAATCAATCGGGTAATAAGGTGAATTATCAGGATATGCCAAAGAACGCCCCACAACCTCAATCAACGGCAACTCAGCAACAACAACAGCAGCACCAACAGCAGCACCAACAGCAGCAGCACCAACAGCAGCAGCATCAACAACAGCATCAACAACAGCAGCATCAACAACAGCAGCAACAACAACAGCAGCTACAACAACAACACCGACAACAACAGCAGCATCAACAACAGCAACAACAACCAACACCACAACAAAATAACTTTTCTCAGAACAAGCCAGAAAGGCCTGTCTCATTTCAGATATTCCAAGCTGAACAAGCTAACAAACAGCAAGCTACTGTGTTACAACAGAGTCAACATCCGATTGGCCTACACCCCCCACCAATTTCACAACCAGGTGTACATTCTGGAGGATACGGTCGTCCATCACTCTTACTCCCGGTAAATTTACAGTCATCACACATGGGCTTTAAGCAAGGAGGATCTGCTCCACCTCCCAATCCGTTGGCAGTAAGCTCCATTGTTGCTTCTCAACAAAGTAATGCGCAACTTCCTCAATTCCAAAAGGTTGAACCAGCAAAATTGGTGTATCAGGAACACTTTACTGTTCCGCCAAATAATGTACCTCCTTCTCCACAGAATTTCAAAGTGCCAATAATTCCTCAGCCGGAACCTATTTTAGATTCTAAACCACAAACTAACAACTATGCAACTAATAGCATTGTCCCACCACAGTTTATGCCACAACAAAATTACGGACCACCGCCAAAGGAGAGTTACAGGCCAGGAGGTGGTCTATTTCTACAAATGAGGCCCCCAGCACCATACCAAATGCAAATACCTAGACCAAACCGACCATCTCCAAATATGAGACCTCCAGGTCCTCTAATTCATTATGGTAAACCAGTTCGCATTCCCAGTAACATAGGTCCACAAAGGCCCTCTGGACAAGTGTTTTTCCCACAACCTCAAGCATTCCTTCAAATGGGACCACCTCCTCCATTACAACATCCCCAGTCTCAAAACGGTGGATATGGGGCTCCAAGACCAGATGCAACTAACACATTGGATGTTCCTGCCCGACCACATGACGAAAGACGACCATCACCATCCGGTCAAGTACTCAATGTACAATTACCCCAACAACAGGGTAATCGTGTACCATATCAGCAAGGAGGACAAGATTTGAACTCAAACTCTATTCAACCAGTTCCCATTCCAATCCCAACCCTGCAGACTTCTAACTCTATCCAAGAATCCGGTAATAATGGCAATAAACATGTGAGGCCACATAAGGAAGAGGGATCAACATTCACTCAAGAAACTGGCTGGGAAATCATACCCTCCATTCAAACAGATCTAACACATCTTTTTGCTCCAGAGAGGGGACAACCTTCCACCCAAGGCGGAAAAGAGCTTCCAGTTCCAGTACCTATACCAGTTCCACAGTCCCATCCACCTAAATCACCATTTTTCATAGTTGCTGGAGCAGGACAGCAACAGCAACAGCAGCACCAACAACAGCAGCAACAGCAGCAACATCATCAACAGCAACAAGAAATTAAAGTACAGGACGTTACTTACCATGAAGAAAGCAGAAACCCCGCACCTAGCGTTTCCCCTCCGTTGAATAGTATCACTGAAGAAACATCATCGCAAGTCAGCCAGCAACACCAGCAGATAAATTCCCAGGGGGCAAACGATAATCGGCAAAATACTGATCAACAACAACATCCAGACGTACAACAAGCCATCCAAAAATACATTCGACCTCGGCCATTCATTCTTGGAGTTCCTGCTAATCGATTGCGTCCCATAATTTTCAGACCTCACCCACAACAACAGCAATCATTCCAGCATTTGCCCCCTTCCATAATGACAGCCTTAAACCATGCCCAGCAAACATCTCTGCTAACCCATCAAGGATTAAGACAAGGAAATTTGGGTCAGTCACTTCGAGAGAATACAATATACGTCAGTCCGGTAGTTGCAGCTACAATAGCTAATGCACAGCAACAACAAGTTCAGCAGCTTGGTACTAATAATGTCCTTTCAAGTGAAAGTACGTCCAGCTCAGCGCAACAAGGGACTCACGAGGCGAACAACCTTGAACAACAGCAAGGAGTAGATCCTAGAATCCCCTCCAGTTCTTCTTCTGTCGATCAGCATAATCCTAATTGTCAAGGAACACAGCAACAACAGCCTTGGTTAATCCCAATTACAACACACCAACAACAACAACAACAGCAATCCCAAGGGGATAATACGTTACAGCAAGAAAATCAGGAAGTGGAACATGCCTCACAATCCACAGATCAATCAGCTCCATCATCTGTTGGCTATACTCCCGGTAAAGATGATCAGTCACAATCATATGGCTCAGGTTCTGCAAGAGATAATGTGAATGACAATGACGCATCATCTTCGCCAGAGTCGTTTGCACCCGAACCAACTCTAGCTTCTTCTTTAGCAACTGCATCTGCCTCCACAGCAACAACAGCTGCGGTCACAGCAAATAATGTGGATCCAACAGTTGCCTCGTCTTCCCCCGGAATTCGCGGTTCAATAACAGTTTCAGACAACGGCAATAAAGGCTCATATCTAATTTACTATCCAAGAGCAGTTTCGAAATCCCCCGTTTATTGGGTCCAGCCATCTCGCACAACATCTCAAGGATTGGTTCGACTTTCCCCACAAGTTACTCCTGTGTCACCTTCCGTTGCTTCGACTGTTGTAACATGGTCGAGACCTAGAGTGGTTGTAGCTAATCAATTCAGAACGGAACATCAGCCTCAACAACAGCAGCAACAACTTCGTTTGGAAAGTTCGGCAAGTCAAGAAGCGAGTTACGAACGGGGAGAGGAGACAGACGGAAGTGAGGAACAGACACAGTCTGGACAGGTTTCTTCTGATGCAGATGGTGATCATGATGAGCAAATTCCATTCGGCACAAAACTTGGGGTGTCCAGAGACAACTTTAATAAAATCCAGACTCCCTACGATATCATATCTGTTGGCGGATCGGATGACGAGGCACAGAGTTTAGGTGAGTTTCTCTTTTTAGGTCGTAACTCATAAACTTCCTGACATACTTTCGTACCTAATTCAGTTCAATACCTTGTGTTTGATAAAACTTTTATATAAAATGCATCGTGAAGTCTAGAGATTCTCTGAAAAAAAGTTTTTTTTGAATACCACTACATGCATGAGGGTGATTTGTAGTATATTTATGTATCCATAATATTTTGACTTCCGCGTACATTACAACTGACAGTCAGTCTCAGTGAATGTTTTTTCTCGAATGAAACATTTCTTCCTTTCCCATGTGACAAGAGAAAATTACAGATACATGATACTATTTTTATTGCATAATTCGCCTTTTTGGCAAGCCAAAAATAACGTGCTTCGTTTGGGAAAATGTAAACTTAATGCTATTGATACATAAGTTATGAGATGGTCTACTTATTTCTAAAAGAGAAGTTTGGGTATTTGACTTCTTAGGCAAAAATTGTTTCCCAAAATCATAAAATCAAAAAGTTTTGCAGAAGAAATCAGTACCATGAAATGAATTTAGTATGAATGTTCATTTGCACGTGTGAAAATATGATACTTGAGGTTTTGATCCTGTTTTATCGTTAAAATAACATGATACTACTTTGGATTTTTTTGTAGAAGAGGCATCAGTCTCTACTGACCATTCACAAGGCCTTGAATCGACTGAACAAGAAGGGAAAGATAATTACAATGACTCTGGATTCACCTCATCCGGTCAGGATGGCTCAACCGGAACTGGTAATGATCAAGCAGAGGCAGTAAATAGCGGTCAGTCTAACGAATATCCCGAAGAAGGCCAACAGGAACAACAACTTTCCACTCAAAATGAAAATAATTTGCAAAACGTGCAGCAAGAAACTTCCAAGGATTCTCCTCGTCAACAGCAGCATCAAGACGTGAACGAAGACGCGGATGATGAACGCGATGACTTTGGATTCCGTCCCCAGACTATTTTCCGAAAGCCCATATCAACTACTGTGATCCACTCACCAGGAGCAAGTTCCTTCCAGTCTATGAAACTACCAAATTTCAAGCCTCATCGTGTGATCGTTCATGACTTCACCACTCACTCTGCTAATGCAGCTGCCACTGGCCCATCAGCCTCTGCATCTGAGACTCAAGAAAGCTTTGAAAGTTCAAAAGTCCAGCCGCAGCAGACGTTTTCGTCTGAATCTATAACAAGTGCATGGACGGCATCTCAAAAACTTAAAGCTCCTAAGCTTGTAGACAACAACGATGATGAAGAGGAATCATCCGAATCAATTCAGAGACCACAGGGATTCAACATTCAAGAAGTGATTGCATCTGGACCCGTTTCAACTGCTGATTGCTTGTCAACCTCGCATAGTGGCCACTTACTTGCTTCTCTGTCATCCACCACCTCTCCAAGAACTGCTGACTCATCGGCTGCATCTTCCACGAGTGCAAAAGGCAGGGATTTCTTTCTTCCTCTAGGTATATCCCCTTGAAAGTAACTCACATGTTCAAATATTTGCCCCGTCGTCATGTTTGAGGATTTTATACTTCGTGACATGTAATATATGCAAAACGAAAACAATTTTGCATTTGTTCATATCACAAAAAGTAACTTGCATTTATTAGCATATTTTGTCTGCTCGTCTGGGTTTTTATCCCACGTGAGCAAATAGAGCGTAAACTTTTTGTAGCTGATACAAAATTTAATCTTCAGTAAATTCCCTCTTTCTCTCCCATTTAACATTTTTCAAAGAACTTGCTAACTTACATTTAACATATTATTATTTACTTTGCAGGCTCTCGTTTTCCTGGAGGACGTCCATCTATATTTTCAGCCATTCGTCGACCATTCTCCCCACAATTACCAGTGTCCACCACCACTACAACCACGACTACAACTACTCCTATAACATCATCCAGTGAAAGCCCACAGGAGGTATTTAGTCCATCAATAAGCAATGGCAAAAGAGAACGTTACTACGGACAGAGCCCTTCTGGTTTTGCAGCATCCATTCCAGTTCCAGTCTATCGTCGCCCCATTCACAATATAAACCATAGTTCCAGAGACCAACCGGATCGTGATGAGAGTAATAGCAGCAATGGTGCAAATGGGAACCACATTCACGGTGACAGCGTTACATATATTAGACCCCAGGCAAACATTATTCTGTCCGCAGAAGATATCTACAAAAGCAGTGAAATGAAAGAGGAGAGAGTTGTTGATAATGCGAACAGCAATGAAGCTATTAAAGCTACTGAAAGCTCTACCTCTGTATCTTCTTCAGTGGATAGTGAAACCACTGATGCTCAGGATGAGATGATAATGTCTACCGAGAAGTCGTCATCCTTCTCTGTGTCCGTTGTTGATGAGAAAAGTGGAGGTTTCGCCAATAATCAAGATGAACGAGCTGTATCATCATCTTCTTCAATTGTGTCGGTGGGAAAAAACGACATTCCGCAACAAGTGGCTTCCAGCAAAACTTTAAACAGCAAAATAAACATCGTCCAAGTTACCTCAGTTCCTGTGATTAGCGATACAGAAGTAATAACAACTACAACATCAGCTTTAAGTCCATCTACTTCAGACAGCAGCCCAACCTCAACTACAGCCGTACCATCACCCGCAAGCACTAGCACAAAGATCGTGAAAACCGTAAGAGTCCGTCAGAGAATGCGTTCAGGCTCATTTAACGGTCCACTTCGTACGCGATTCCATGGGGGAAATCGTGTTCGCGTTGTTCACCGACCAGCCAACCAAGAGTACATAAGACATTTTCCCGAATTTGCCACGCATGAAGGGGATAAACTGGCCAAAGAAGAGGAGCAAGAAGTGAAAAATGCTCTGATTGAGCTTAAAAAGTCCACTGAACCAGTGAAGACACTTTAGACATCCTTGAAATACGTATAGAAAAATAGTAAGCTGATTGTAGCGCTAAGGAACTTGTAATATCCATTCATCTATCCATCCTTTCATAATATGTGAAAGCTACCGTATATTCCACTTAGTTTGGTTTTTTGATAGCCTGTTTGTTTTTGTGTCTGACCTTGTTTTCTTATCTCATTCATGTGTAATTTATTATTTAGAAAGTGGGTATGTATTTGTTTGTTGCATGTGCGTCGTTGTTCGTTTTTTGCATTTTTTTTGCTACTCTGTACAAATAGCTGCAGAAAAAGTTACTATTACTATAATACTTAAATGTAAGTTGTTTTTGAACATTTTGAGTTTGCTCTTTATAGTACACATAATTAGACTTGTTTTATACTATATTAAATATTTGTGTTTTTGCAACCAACAAACATACTTAGGAATAAATTAGCCTTAAGGAATGTTTCGCCACAGATAGAGAAACCCCTTCCCAGAATATATATTATGTACGCAGACGTACTTAAAAACAAAACATGACAAAATATTTGCACGTAGTCTCGAACACCTATTCTTTAATGTGGTTCCACAAGTTGTCCAGTTGTTCCAACCCACTAAACAAAAGCCTCAGCAGATTTTCAATGTTACTTGCATACAACTCATTCACTAGCCTCTCGTTGGTACCTTCAGTAACAAAAGTAAAAATTGTACACATGTAGGAAGGAAAATGAAAAAATCAGGAAAGGAGGAACCATGGGCAGAGAAATTTTATTGGAATTACAAAAGAGATTCTGTGTTGTTTCCTTTCACAGGAACCGTACACTCACATAAGTATTCTCCTACAACCTTTGTAAAAAAAGAAAGCATTCTTTCCTACTGATGCGGCTCAGATAACAGATTAGATACATAATATGTATGTATGTACATAATATCTACGTACGGAAACACCTCTCTTCTCAGACTTCTTACAAGTTTTTTGTTTCGTTGACTGACGAGGCACATCAAACGTCACCTTCCTCTCTTTAAGTTCGCCCACACGTTTTTCAACAAAGCTTTTGGAGATTTTTTTGTGCTTGTACTTTTCCTTGAAAAGATAGTACGAAAAGCAAACAAAAGTTACGATACATAGTGAAAATTCCAAATCTTCCTAAACGAGTAGTTCATTCATTCAAAATTCATGTTTCCTCTGTACTAACGATGCCATAATAATTTTCAAAATAAATGAAAAAGGGGAGATGGTTTATCACTATCACTTTGAGTTAGTAGTATTTATGCAGCTGTTATGCTAAGGTCCAGTTACATGCATCTGCATAAGGATATCATTTACAGTTGACAGTCGTATTGGGAAATTATCTGTTTAACACGTTTCCGTCAATACACAAGCTATATTTTAGATCGTATGTACACTAGGCACGAATTAGCAATTCGCATCTATCTACCAATAATCATCATTGAAATTATACTTACCTTTTCGAAGAGAAAAACATTGCTTGTTCCTGTGAGTTGGCATCATACAGTATGTTAAAATAATTCTTAGATAATTTTCGTTTTAATTTCTTCCATCACGTTTCTCGCAGTTTTCTGCTTAAATCAATCATTTTCTCACAAACAAAACTTTGGCCAAGGTTTGCATTGGAAACTCAAATAAACTGTAAATTCCTACAGTAAAATGTAACAGAGTATCCAATTAAATTTATTTCCTTTTGGTCCCCAAAATGACCCTTAAATAGTATTTTATCTTGTCTCGTTTGTTCCTTTCATCTACACGTGTTTCTTTTCTGCTTTCACTTTAACAAAGCCAAACTCGAAGGCCATTCTTATCTTCTTTACTTCGACAAAAATATTATTTCGTGCATTACCTAATCCTGTAACATTGCTCTAGGTAGGTAGCATTCATTGCATGCGACAAAAACGGCTTAATATTATCATGGTTACAATTGGTGTGGACGCCGTACCTTAACATAGTATCCCAACGAATGATAATGACTGCAAATGTAATTTTCGGGGTAATGTGCGGTTTACGTGCTGCAATTTTTTATCCGATTATTGCAGTGCCATATTAGAAGATTGTAATGGCTAGCAGTAAACATTTTCATGGCATGATAGAGTGTAATGAAAATTACAACGATGCTGGTTGTGTAGAGTTGTGTTGAAAGGCTGATGCTGAAAATGAGTTGTATGTTATATAATAACAATAACATTTCTGGAGGTCATGATGTTATGAATGGAGAACGAAAGGACTGATACTGACACTATGTTCTATTCTGACTTACTTTCTACGGATGCCCTGACGCCATTTATTTTACTTCCTTGTTATGAAGGTTTGTTATGAAGGATACGATGTCATCATTTGAACTCATTAATTTGTGTAACTTTATTCCTCTTCTCAATTGCAGTCTTTATAAATAGACGTGACAACGTTATTAACATCACTTAGATTTAATTTCTGCACTTATATTATTGTGATGCCAACCTTGAGAGGTGTTATTTTTGGTTGTTGAACTTTTAGGATGTGCATAGTGCATAACATGTCGACTTTCATTTACGTATGTGCAATGTAGTAACGTGTGTGAGCAAGTAATGAACTGGAACTGAGGGTTAGTTTGTGTGGTTGGTTGCATATATTTGTGTTTAATATCCAAAAATGATAAGAATAACCAGCTTGGGATTTTCAAAGAATATAAATGAAAGATTATATACTGAAACGTCAAAAACGTATTTCTGTGCAACAATTATGGTTATGTTGACTTCATCGATTATGCATTTTCTGTTTGATGACGTACATAGTTAAGATTGAAATGCTCTGAAAATAATGTTGTGAGAAGATGCTCTCAACTTCCCAACTGAATTATTGATACAAAAATTTGCACTTTATTGTAAACTTGATATCAAGAGAGATAATAATCTGAATGGACAATTTTTCCTGTGGGCTTCCATGTGAGTGAATATTGTAAGTTTTTTATTTATTCGAGAGTGATCTTGTAAACAATTTGGTATCAAACTTTGTTCTAATGTTTATGTTATGTATGTTTTCAGTTGTTTTTACTTTATATTAAAATATTGGCTTGGAATGTAATGTGAAGTATGATTGTGTTGTGTTGAAATTGAATTTCAGTGCAGGGTTTATTCGTGTTTATAATGTAACTATACTTCAACTATTTTTAATATGTTCATGTCTAGGAACGTGGCTATAAGCTTTAAATTGTCAAATTAACTGTATGTTATCTATTTAAAATAATTTAATTCGGAGGTGAAATATTAGGTTGGTTGAAGTGAGCTAAAGGTTTTGAATGATTTCAGTGCTATTTATTTATAGCGTCTACAAGAATTAATAAAAAATGCAATTTAATCATCACAAATAGTTGTAACATAATATAATATTTAATTGTACACACTATTGTATTTATATATTTTACAAAACTGTTTTCAAATAAAAAAATCCAGAAAAAACTCAATGGTATCTACTATCCAATTATAATGATTTCCCATCAGGTTGCATAGTAGTTCGACACAAAAAATCAGTATTTATTTGTTTAAATATTATTTAAATGCATGCATTAAATTTAACCATGAACATCAAACCTTCATAGTAGCCTATTGTCTGTTGCCGAAATATCAGAGTGTTTCTTTCAAAGTATTAGTCTTCACTTCACAGTCTTCTTCAATATAAGTTTTCTTTTTTATGCTTCTCTTTGTTTCTGGTTTCGCTTCAAGCCATTCTCTTACTTAAAAATGCTTGTTTTCCTCTTTTTTGTCTCCAACGTACAGTAATAATTGTATGATATACATAATTCAGTACAGCTTGTGTTGTGTGCATGCGTTCCTTTTTTGCATTTCCGAATTGATATGCAGAACGTTGACTATGTAGCATAGGATCTCTCTTTCTCCAAGAAGTGGTAGAACAACAATTTTCTGCATTCCACTGTTGATTTAATAAGAAAATCTGTTTTACACCACAGTTGACTAGTATCATGTATGCTTCCTTTGAAACTTGAGACGCTAGAGCTACTCCTCGTTTCCTGGAAGCACAGTTGACAGTAGAAAGCAACTACAGAGGTTACTCGGTAAGTCGAATATTCTGGTTGGTGCGGTACATTTTAAGTCTTTCGTAGGACATCAAAACGAAATAGGCATTTCGTCATATTATCCTGATGTGTATGCGGTGGGAAATCATAATATAATGTAAAACCATATATAATTTTAAATTTTAAATGACATTTTAAAATAATATTTTTTAACTAGAACAAATTGCTTTTAAAAATACACAATTAATTCAAAATTGTAGACAAAGGTCAGAAGTATATACTGAATAGTTTTTTATACGATAACTCACCAGTAAACACTTTGTCGGGATCGATTGACATAGTGGAACTACGTTCAGCGGTCCCGGTATTTACCACCTATTGCATGGGTTTATACCGGGCGTTTGTCGCGGTAATAACCCTTTTTTCAGTACTTTAAAAACTCTAAGTACTAAGGTGGTTTACTGCTGATGGGTTTTCTGATATTATTTTTTCAGTTATACTTTCGGGACTCGCTAAATAGCGATTACTAGCTGGTAGACCATGGGAAATGGGGAGGAAGAAGACCATGTGGAACCAAAAATAATTGTAAACGAGCTCTTAGCATCCGCTAAGCATGCAATCATCAGTGCAAAAACGAAAACTGAAATCGAGCTAGCTTTCAGCAAATTTTACGGCGATAATGCAGTCATCGAAGCAAGAAAAGTACTGGTTGGTCTTTCCCTGCTCCCACCAAAAATCACCAGGAAACTGGACAAAGCAAAAGAGATTGGACAAATAGTAGACTGCTTACAGCAAACAGACTGGAAGGGAATCAGTACTAACTTCGCAGCAGTTGACCTTGAACGAGTCTGCAAAGTATCATCTGGTATAGGAGATGAAATTCAGTTCCGTACGGAAATAATTGAACTCCGAAACAAGTTTGAGACGCTTGCAAGCGAAGTAGAAGAAATCAACAAAATAACTGAAGTTGTCACGAGGGCAACGCAAAATATTCAAAATGCACACAAAATAAAAAACAACAGCACTCAACTGTACTCGTCAGTGGTTTCGAGTAACGTACTCAGGTTTCCAAGAGTGGTAAATCCAAGAAGACCAAGTTCACCTCCACTGTCTCAAAAGATGGCTATGAGGAAACATAACATGCTAGGAAACACACCAGAGGACGAAGCACCTCATAACTCAACACTGAAAGAGGAAGGGTTTACATTAGTCAAACATAAAAAGCGGAAGTCAAAAATCACCCAAGGAAACGCTCCATCTAGTCATATCAAATCAGTTCCAAGGTCACGCGTGGGAATAATTTTTGCTACACGTTTTGACCCTGAAACCAAGCCGGTGGATGTGGCCAAAATGGTGGAACTGAATGAACTCATCACTCATAAATTGATCAAAGCTGAAGAACTTAGTTCAAAACACAATTCGTACAAATCATTCAAATTGGTTTTTGATCTGAAAGATTTGCCATTATCTCAGTTTCTCCGAGACATGGAGGATCCAAACAAATGGGCAACAGGCTTGCTAATAAGACCATTTAAAATGTTCCGTAATGCAAAATCGTCAGCTGATAACATGTTGGCAAATAATTCAGTCTCCTCAAAATGAGAGTTCTTTCATGGAATATACAAGGCTTTAAATCAAACCATTTATGGCTACAACAAATAGGCCAATCATATGACATTATTCTTATTCAAGAAAGTTGGTTATTTTCGTTCGAAAGTGAAATAGTAGAGAAAGCTTTTAAACAGTTTAAATGTGTATGCAGCTCAAGCATGCACAATTATAAAAATTCGTGTAGGGGTAGGCCGTATGGAGGAACTATCATGATGGTCAATGAGAAATATTACAACTCGATAAAAATGGTAAATTTAACGGACCAAAGACTAACTTACCTCGTAATGGAAACCAATCACGGTGATTTACTAGTTGTTAATGTATATATGCCTTGTAATACAAGTGAAAATAGTTTCTTAATAAGTGAATACGTAGGAAAGCTTGAAGCCCTCTGTGGCAATCATCATGGCCAAATATTAGTATTGGGTGATTTTAATCTTTCACCTTGCATGCCAAAGTATAATGAACTGAACAGAATGTGCCAAGATAATAATTTAGTGATAATAGATGTGGAGCAACTACCTAATTGTACCAAAACCTTTACAAGCAAGGGCAGTGGTTCATCGTCTTGGATTGATCACTGCATCATAAGTGACACGATAACTGCACAGGTACTTGTTCCATTTGAAATTGGACCAAGTGATCATATTCCTGTAACTGTTGAACTCGATTTACTCCCCGTGGTGGCAAATAAAATGACAGCTAAACAGAGAAAGCCAAAAATTAATTGGAAAAGGTTAAATGTGACACAGAGATTGCTATACAATGAAAAAGTGCAACTTTTGTTGGATCAGGTGGACTGGAATATGTGTGAAACTCAAGCATGTAATAACATTGATCACTGCAAACAAATTGAGAGTAATACAGTTAGATTAATTGAAACGCTTCAAAAATGTGGTACTCTACTTAACAGCAGAGTAAACAATCGAAGTAAGAAAAATGAAAGAGAACACGGATGGAATGATTTAGTTAGACCATCGTATGATGAATACAGAGCTGCGTTCTTGGAATGGTGCTCAAGTGAACGGAAAGACGAGTATCTTTTTCGGGCGATGACGGAAAAATGAAAATTGTTTAAAAAGTCATTGCGAAAATGTAGAAGAAATAAGCAGCACCGAGTTGACGATGAACTCGCATTATCGTATGCAAGCAAAAATTTTGTTGACTTCTGGGAGAAAGTGAAGAGACATGATAATGAAAGGGAACTTTCTTCAGCTGAGGTGGATGGAGTGATTGGGGTGGAGGAAATCAGTGAACATTGGGCTGGAATTTATGAAAGGCTATTTAACACAGCACAAAGTAATTATCATCAAGATAGTGTAAAAAGCTACATACGGAGTGGAAAATTCATCCCTTTGAATGTAGAAATAGATGAAGTAGCAGAGGCTGTATACAAATTGAAGGTAGGGAAGTGTGCAGGTTCAGAGGGTATACAAGCAGAACACTACAAACAGTGCGCAAGTGTAACTGTTCCAATAATTACAAATTTGATCAGATCTATGTTAGCCCACGGTTTTGTTCCACAAATAATAATGACAGTGGTAATAGTACCTATTGTTAAGAAGAAAGGGTTAGATTGCAAGATCAGTAGCAGTTACAGGCCAATAGCCATCGCAAGTGTACTATCAAAAATCATCGAACTAGTTGTGCTCCACCATACGAGGAGATTTTTGAAAACAACAGACAACCAATTTGGATTTAAACAAGGAGTTGGAACGGAAATGGCAATATATAGTGTCAAGCAAATAGCCCATCATTACGTCAGAAATGGATCACCAGTGTTCGCGTGCTATATGGATGCCAGTAAGGCCGTTGATTTAGTAAATCATTTCACTTTATTGCAAAAGCTTTGTAATAGAGGAATTCCAAGTGTAATCATCAAGTTATTATTATTTTGGTTTCGAACTCAAAAATTTCAAGTTAGGTGGGAGAATAATTACTCTCGACATTTCTCAGTATTGACGTCTGTGAGGCAAGGAAGTGTGAGTTCACCATTTTATTTTGCGGTATACTTGGATGAACTGAGTGAACGTTTATTAAAGTGTGGGGTGGGTTGTAAAATTGGAGGGGTGAGCATGAACCACTTTTGCTTCGCAGATGATGTAATTCTCCTGACTACAAGTATAGAAGCTCTCAGAATTTTACTCAAAATTTGTGAAGATTACGCACGGGAATATGACCTTACTTTTAACCCTAGCAAGACCGTTTGTCAAGCTTTTTGTGAACATGGTTTTGACATGACCATGCCTCTTATAAAACTATGTGGTAAAACCTTACAATGGAAGGAAACAGTTCGCTACTTAGGATTCGATATAAACTGTCGAAGGAGAGATGAAGATGAACTTTTGCGGAGGAAGCGTGAGCTATATGCAAGGGCTAACCTGTTGAAAAATAGGTTCTCGTCATGTACACTACCTGTGAAGAAATTTTTATTTCAAACATTTTTCTCAAACATATATTGTAATAGCGTGTGGGTTCCAGTTCGCAAAGTGCTACTCAAGAACATCAAAGTTGCATATAATGATGCTTGTAGAATCTTTTTTGGCAGGAGTAGAAGGAGTAGTGCTTCAGCTATGTTTTGTGAACTTGGCTTAAATGACTTTAACGCAATGAGGCGATCGTCCGCATTTTCATTACTACGACGTATTGCCGAAAGTGAAAATATAATTGTTAAAGCAATAGTGATTCTAAAGTCGTCGATTTCGAAAGAATGGAAACATTTGTTTTTTAATATTGGAGTGATTAGTGATCAGCAAATATGATCATCGGATATTTGTAATCTTAATTTAACGTAGCCTTTTAGTTTTTTATGAGCCTATTTGTGATATAATGTCATGATTATTGGTTTGCAATAAAGAAATACATACATACATAAATATGAATGTATACAAGAAATGCTTATTAACTTTCACGTACGTATGCGTGTTGAAAGAATTTATGAGCGTAGCCCAAAATGCATTTATAGCTGCACTTACTGTGCTGTGAGTACCACTGTAACAGCAGGGGGCTTACTTAATTTAGACCTCATCGCTAATTTAATTTGGACCATGGGGTTTAGCAGGCTAACGAGGAGATTCGGCCTTTTCCTTGCAGAGTGCTTGCATATCAATCTATTTTTAAAGCCACTACATATATTTTATGTAATATTTTAAGAATGACAGGTAGAAGGTGGAAAATATGAAATGCAGTGTAACTTAAGGGACATTTTTGCAACACAACAATTCATTGTAAACAGCAGTACTTGAATATAACGTTATAAAATTACAACATCAAAAATGAAATTATGCCCGACATCATCTACTAAATCCCGTACATTCTTACTAAACAAGAATGTGTAAGCATTTATGTGTGTGTGGTTTTGTACACAGAATATTTTTCAAAAGGAAATGGTTCAGAAGTTAAACTTTTTCTTCAAGAAGAACAATGCAAACAATGGAAATGACATAACTCTTGGATAAAACGTTTCTTTGCTTGTATCTTAGTATTCTTATTCATTTTTGCAGTACTGCTTCGGGGGCTATGGGATGTTCCTTGAGGCCTGAGAGAAGGTGGCATTTTAAGAGATACTTTCACCGTAATCGCTGGTTATTACGAGCCATGATATGAGTGATGTAGGTCATTCCTTCACAGAGAAAATTGTAGACATCGAGAAACGAAATAATACTGATGTCGGGACAAAAGTCGCTGCAAAAACGAGTACATTTGGTAATATTATCAAGAATTTAAATAAAATGCAGTTGAAAAAGAAGAAGAAGAAGACGCTTACATCAAATCAAGACTGAAAATGCACGTCGACAAAGTGAAAGTATGCATATATTGTTGCAAGAAACCTGGGAATTGCCAAAGGCAAAATTTTATATTATGTATATGGATGTATCAGATGTATATATGTTATGCATGTCATGGTGATGGTAACTTCTATTGTTTTTTCAGCAGTTCAGACATGAAGCTCATTTAACTCATATTTTACAACGATGTTTTTAAATTACAACATTATTACATGGTGTAGCCGTAGTTTATTTTGGTACTAAAAATTCATCGGATTACAAAACTGTTTACAATTTACCAACGCACGCAAATGCTAAAAATATTCTGATATTTACATAACAAACCTAGCATAAAATATGGTTACGTTGATTTCCTCTGTCTTACGTCAGCATGTGTAGATATTGATTTAGGGAAACAAAAATGGTCACTGCTCACTCGCTTATAACATTCATCAACAAAGCATATTGAAATGGAAGAGGAAACGTCACGTACATAATTTAATAACTATATTATTTGCCATTTGTATTACAACTTGTCTAATATTTGAAAAGTATAAATGTGGTGGATTGTCCATGATACAACCCAATCACCAACTGCTAAATATGATGGTAGAGTTTCTCAGAAAGTCTCCTTCGAAAGTGTAAGTTGGAGTACCGGCAGAACTCGAATCGATGATAAATCTGCCAACACTGCCTGCAAATACAGAATTAGTGTTCGTATTTAGGATGCGAAAAAAATATCGAAAACGAAAGGAAGATACACAAAAATGAAAACAGTAAACACTCGATTTTTAGAACAGCCCCACAGTAATTTGGTTTCGGTAAAAACTTCATACAGCATATTCCAAGAAAAATATAAATGTTCAAACATATGAAAGGGAACATGCATGAAGGCTCAAAAGATTACTTATGCGGAATGGTGGCCAACTTACGTCAACGGTTTGAGGCAACTGAGCTTTCATCAGGTTGTCTTTTCGAATTGAAAGTACCCCCATGGCGAAGAGCGGTAAAATTTGAATAGAGTTGTACGCCAAAAGAAGATCCCACAGTTGCAGAACTTGCTCTGCTGGCAAATAGCCGCTGAAAGCTTTCATTAACCATTTGAAAACGACTCGAAGTCTGTCTTGATTCGGGTAAACGAGATGTCCATTTTACACGGTTGTTTTGTTTCCAAGTGATTAGGTAATTATGTGGGTCCGTTAAGTCAGTTCCATTTGAAAAATTTGAGCCGTGAGGATTGATGGTCATCCGTGTTTTTGATGTGCATGAAACAGGCGGAAAAATTAACAAGCGATGAAACAAGGAAATAAAAGTTATATTGTTTTTTTCTAACAAGTGTTTCAGAAGAGAAATATTGGCGGCTGAATGATTTTGATTGAACCCGTATTTCTATAAAATTATGTACGGATTCTTTGATGTAAAAAAATAGTGCTTGTGCATCCAAAATGCCAAGGTGACTATACATAATTTATGATATATGACATGCTGGGTCATGAATCAAAATGAAAACATTTCTAAGCTCTAGGCCTCTATTTTAGATACCTGTAGCTCTGGCTCTAACTGTAAATTTATTTTTACTCTCTATGTCTATGATTACCCTGCCATAACAAATAAGGCATTCTTCAGATTTGAAAGTAACGTCAGTTAGCCATTTAAAAGTAGTCCTCGAGATAATATGAATTTAGATTAGTGGAAAGTATGCATTAGTGTTTGTGATCTATCGAATTTCGCACAAATGAAGTCATTTCAACAGAACAAATACTAAAATCTTATCTCTTCCAAAAACCACTGAACGAATTACTATAGAATTCTTATTTGACTTAAATTAAACTTATGCATCTGTCGTAAAAAGTTACATAGCATCACAATTATCACATTCTTTCTTGGTATATACGTTACATAAATATGTATTATGTAACATTTTATGCATTATGAAGACTGATGTGCCTTGTGATGTGGCGATGACGGTGACTACTAACAATATGTGAGTATTAGCATATATATTATAGGTGACAGATAGCTGTAGGAAGCGGGGACAATGCGTCCAAAGTAGAAACAAAATTTTTGTTTGACTTTATGGTAGCCTTGTTCGCAGTTTAGATCTATCTTAAGAGCATAGCATCCATTTGGATATACCTAAAGTAAGTGGGAATATTTTGGAGAAAGAGAAGAGTTGACAAGCTCTTGGAGTGGAACGTGGTTCTGGTTCGATGTTGGTTGTGGTATTGCCAACTGCAACGTCTCAAGCTGCTGCTGACTTGAGAAAGCGTTGCAATTGGTTTTATGTGAGAAAAAGAAAGGACGGACGGACATGGCAATAACGATGAATTAATAGAAAGAAAAAGGGAAATTTCTTTTTCTGTCCATCAGAAGACTCCTAACTACTGAAAAAAAACCTTTGAAAATTAAGAATTTTAGCGAGATTTTTTATTTTGCTTATGGATTTTTTTGTCATACAGAGACTGGAATCAACATGTTTACTGACTCTAATAGCAAATTTTGTTGCAATTTATTTATTGAGATAGGTTTAGAAATTTCATATTTTTATTTTCATGCATGCAAACACCTCAAGGAAGGGAATTTAGTGGTATTTATTTTCGAAAGATGAGCCAGCTATAGCATTACAAAAAGTTTTGATCATCTTAAATTAGATGATGCCATTGTTTACACAAGTACTAACCAAGTTTATGCGGTTTTCGTGGCATGATGAGATACCATATAGCCGGATATTAATAATTCGGTATACGTAATGGAGTAAGTGAATAAATTACTGTTTTCACCTACAGTTCGAGTTATCAGAGTTATCTATTCGGTTGGTTCTGAGGATTACATCAACTGAATACCAAGGGTTATAGAATAAGAGTCTGCGAAAAGATCCCATATTTATTTCTGGACCGTTAAATTTTGTTTGTGGTTTTCATGCGCCTGTGTTAGTACCAGTGGAAGTCAGCAAGTAAAGTTTATATCAATCGAAGCGTCAGGAAAAGCTTTATCTTGCATGCAAATTTCAGATGAGTACAGTAGTTGATACATTTACAAGCATTCAAACACATGCACAAAATTTAACGGTCCAAAAATAAATATGGGATCTTTTCCCAGACTCCTATTACAATTACTGGAAGGTATGTATAAAGTTGATAAAACTATTTATAGTCAATGAGTTACGTATTTAATTACAGTGAGTTATTTTAAGGATTTCAGAAATCAGCTTTAGGTAATAACCAACACCAAAGAAGTAATAGCATAGCTAATTAATTATACAAGTTTCCAGCTACAAACAACTCGTCAAAAATCCTAGTTTTTTTTACGTTGATTGCAATAGTTTAAATATGCCAAAAACATAGAAGATGTAAGTAACTTTTTTTGATAATTATTGGTGACCAGCAATGTAAACAATACGTATATGCGCACTAAATTAAATGTGCAATTAAGAATGATATTTTCTCTTTGATAGTTAGTGTAAAAGAACAGTACAATTAGCTGAATCAAGGACCCAAACCTAACACTTTCATCGATACAAATATATATATATCTCCAGTATCACTGCTTTATATAAGAAATTAAATAAAATAGTTCATAATATCCTATATGCCTGTAACTTCAAAATTGTGAGGGTGGATTGGTGGATATCACATATTTGTTCTACTGAAATTATCTGTGTGTCGGTGTTATGCCCATAAACATAGAAGGAAAACGTAAACCACGGACTACTTTTTATGACTTCTATTCAAAATGAATACCTTCAACCTTTAAAGAAATTATGAACCAGTACGTAAACACGAGTTGGTGAAGTGTAAAATTTACATGCTAAAATTATATTTCTTGTTGTCCTGAATTCACAAACACCCACGAACGACTACCAAAAATAGGACCTAGCTACTTGCTACAAGATTCATCCATACCACAAACTCTGGTTAGTAGCGTATAAAAGGAGTTATGAATCTGATTTCTTTTCATGTCTGAATTTTCTTTTGGGAGTGAAGTACCCGCATGATAATCATCATCAGCATTACATAGTCTCGTTCCTCAAAGAACGTGATAATTTGCAATAGACTTTCTACGCAAATGAGAAAATAAAAGAGAAAAAATGTAATGTTCATTATTTTAGCCGCTCTGGGGATTTTTTCCTGCGTTATGTTTGTGTTACAAAGAACAATGAAGAGAAATCTAATCAGAGAAACATACAAGAAAAAATACACACAACGACATAAAAACAAGAAAAGGACAACTTTGTCTAGTAAACTTCAATGTTAACTTTAGCAATACAAAAACGAACCAGTAAATAAGGCTGACTTTCCTTGAAACATGGAAGAATCGCTTAACGCTATTGTGTTCTATTTCTTTACATACAAATGAAAATTAATGATAGCAAAAAAATTTGGCCAGCTGTATTAATATGTGGAGAAAGTGAATGTACAACACAGATGTTCAGATGTGCACATGGTACATACAAACATATTATTAAACTACTTCAACCCAACTAATACAAACATGCTTACAAAAGGCTGACAAACTACAAAATTGTTATGAGTATTGCAGTTACCTATCTTGAGACCAAGAGTGCACAATAACACTAACACTACCAATATAGTATTTACCAAGAGAGCACGCACTATGGCGCATTGTATCGCCCATTCTTTCGACTATATGAGCTTCATATATGTTGTAGAGCTTGAAAAGACGTCTCTGAATATGCCTTCAATTTGCCCCGAAAGTCTGCCACCGGGGGGGTAGGACCCCCCAAAGTTTTTTGCTCGAAATTTAGATTTTTCAAATTTAAACAAAAACTTCGCATAATA
>JAQFXM010003012.1:0-22040 GCA_034693345.1 Entomobrya multifasciata | reverse complement strand
CTATGCAAACTGGTGAGTTAATTCGCATTTGCAAATATTTCCATCTCTAAAAATTGTGAATGGATATGAATAACTGTTTCCTATTTTGATAAATATCAACAGTTATCCAATGGCACTGGCTATGGTTGCTTCAGGAAGCGTCAATGTAAAGCCCCTTATCACCCACAACTTCTCCCTTGAAAATGCTCTGGAAGCCTTTGACGTAGCCAAAACTGGACAAGATGGTGCAATCAAAGTGATGATCCACTGCTGATTATAACTTACCTGAATTAAAATTAAGGTGGTGCAGTATTTTAGTTTGATAACCTTCAAATGCTCATTTTGTAAATACTATCCAAATAATATGTATGTGTACATTTCATAAATAAAAACTTTTTTTAACCCACAAAAGCTGTAGCATTTATTTCATCATTCTAAAAAAATAGTTAACATGTTCATTTAATTCAGCAAATTATTAAATTCTAACAATTACAAATTACAACGCTATACTACCACCACCACCAACCACCGGCATCGGTCAAGAAGCCAAAGCCGACTGGTCGAGTGAGAAGACTACGAACACAACATACATTGCTTTGCATACACACAAGGCTAGCTTTTCTTTCTGTTTCTTTCGTTTTCTACGTTTCAATTTTTCGATTCATTTTTCTGAGTTCTAACTTCTAAGCCAAATGCCAATGGAATGCCTTTTTGCTTTTTACCATTGCAGTGCAGTGCAAGTAGTGCTCTTTTTATGTTGCGTTCACTTCACACATACAAGTAGGCAAGTAAGGGTGCATTCACACCACACACATCTTTAGCTAATATGCTTCTTAATTAATTTTAATTGCATACTACTTTAATAATTACGGTAGTTAAATATATAGTACAGATTTAAATAAATGCAATTTGCAAATTAAATCTATTCAAATTTATATGTGAATGACCCCATAATTAGAGCACAGTGAACCAGCGTCCCGAACCTCCTTGAGAAAAATATATTGTTGAACTTAAATCAATAAGAGATAAATATATGGCATAACTTAAATGATATAAATTTAAATGCCGTTGCCAATGGCAACGGCAGAACGAGTATATAGAAAATGCATAAGCAGAGGCGAAGGAGAATATTAGCGCTATGGAAACGGCATGCCTAAAGCAATCATTTAATTTTCTGTTAATTAAAAATCACGATAATTATTATGATATGATAATTACAATAAAAAATTCATAATAAATTAAATAAGCATAGCTTTGATCAATTATAGTTATTAATGCTCAAAAAATAATTCTCAGGTCCACTATGGACTTACATTGAAAATTACATTCTGTTTACATATTAAATACTATGCACCACTTATACATAGCTAAACGAAGACAAGTGAAATGAAACGCGGAAATGGTAAGTTAGCTAAATAAGATACCGTTTATCGTGATATTCATGATTGTTTTGGTACATACGCTCACTGAACAAAGTTATATTTACTCATTTTAACTTAAGCATTTATTCGTCTACAAACAAATATGTCTACAAGGAAAATACACATGTACTATATACATTTATTTATACATTATGAATATGAACTAGCAGAGATGAAATAATATTATTAGATCTACTGTATGGATCCTTTTGTGTATGAATTTAACACACTCCTACACAACTTAGGCACGCCAGAGCATAGCCCTATGCTTAGCCAACCAACCATGTACATTTGTATTGTACTTTTGAACCAAGTAGTACAGTAAGCACTGCAGAAAGAGAAAGATACACAACGATGAAACGCGTTTTGTACAATTTTCAATGCAGATACCAAATTTTCCCCTAGTGAACTCAGGCAAAAACGATCTAGTTTACTTTAGCATCACACCAGCAAATTCAAGCATATCATGCTACGAACAACAAGACTACATGATTTCTGTTTTGATAGAACTGCTACTTTTTTCCTATATGCACACTTTCCACAATTTTTCCGCGTTTTCTAATGCTTTTAAAGTTTATTTTCTTATTTGGGCCTACCTTGAGTAGAAAGTGTGGATTTTTTGCTTGGGGAAACAAATATTATCGTTGCTAATAGGTGCTTTACACGTCACCTGCAACCTGCAACGCAGTTTTCAATGTTCGTTGAAAAGGAATGACATGATTCTAATTATGGAATATATGATCTACTTGCACGATTTACTATGAACATTGTGAACGTAAAAAACTCTCTAGTTTGTCACCAAAATAGAGTAGGATGAATCAAATATTTAGCCAGTAAAAGGTACATATAAAATAACTTTTACTGCATTTAAACCTCGTGGTTATCTTTGTTTACTTTATGTGTGTGTACCTATATGCATTTTTGAAGCCCCACTCCTACCACCAGAACATTTACAAAATTAATGAACACTAAAATGATAGAACTTGTAACATTTATAAAATAGGAATGGTTAAAGACCAGAAAAGTATAAAATATTTTACTATGAAAGTACAGAACTATGTGTAGGTATAAAGGTTAGTTTAATGAGAAAGAAAACAAAAAAGGTCTACCAGAGGATCATACTACAACTTCGTGTCATGTATCTTTACAATGCGCAATTGCATCTATTATATTCATATGCAATGCGAAGAGTGACGAAGACAAGAGAAAGATGTGGAAAGGTAAAATAGAGGAGAACGAGCAAAGTAAAAGGGAATGTTTTATGTTAGCTCTCGCTAGGAGGGCAGGTTTTAAACTTTAATGCACGTAAGATAGTTTAACTTTTTAGAATGGAGACGCACACATATATACATACCATTTATTATTTGTGTGTGCGTAACTATTTCAAATTTATATTACTCAACTACGAATATAGAGAAAATCAAATTTTACGTATTCGTGTGAATAATTTGACATTTCTAAAGGATAAAAAAGGTTCTTTTCTTTGCATAATAACAAAGAATATAAATTATAAGTGTGTTCAAATAACAGAAGTAAAAGTTTTTACAGGTTTCACTTGATGGAAAATGAAAATGAGACAGGAAGTTAATCATTTCTTCGACTGTTACTGTTCATATGCTTAATATATGCATTTTATACGTACATAGTACATACATGCATACATAATATTATATCTAAAAACACTTTCTTCAGGACTCCTAGAATTGTTATTAGTTTTACGAATATATGCAAGTCAAGTTGGCAGAAGTATGAAAATTATGTTCATTCGAAGGAAACAACTTTCACTTTTTCCTTTCGCAACCTATTCTAAACCAATCCATCAGAATCCAACAAAATTTATTTCCGTAAAAGGTTTCAGGCAAAAAATTAATTTGGAATATTACCTATCATATCGTCTATTATTATACCATTTATCTAGCGGCCCATAGTACATATTAATGGTACGTATAGAATGGTTCTCAACTTTCCAAATTAAAATGTGCTTCCCGCTCAAACTTTTTTTTTGGCGTTCACCGGTTAAAAATAATAATCGTCACGTCACGTCGACCAGAATTAAAATGGTCATATCAACTTTTGTAACAGGCGACACAAGGATTGTTCCGTGCTAAAATCAACAAAGATAAATTACCGCTCTCCCACACAACTTGACACATATTAAGCTTATCAACAAGGTAATCTGCGAAATAGCCTTCGAACAATATATGTGTAAACACGAGAGAAATGTGTAGGCATGTATGTGTTTGGTTTGTAGGCGCAGCGTACTCACTGACAAAAGTACGCTTTGCTTAAATAAATTAGCAACTTACAATTTGTTTTATTTGTATGCATGCCACTTTCTCCAAAAAAAAACTATTGGTGCAAGCATAAACGAGTTTGGTAAAAACACACTATTACCGTCTAGTCAAAAGTGTTTATCGTATTTGTCTACAAAATGCACTTCAAGACATTATACACGAAATTGCCATTAGCTTGATGGAAATCACTCAAAAACTAATTCTATGCACACACGAAAAACGTCTGACTACTTGCATACCGATCTAATAATGTATTTACTCTTTTTTCCAGAAAAAATGGTGAAAATGAAAAGAAAAAGGATTGGCAAATAAGGACGTATCTATAAACATGTCTACTTGTGACTTCACTTGATGTATTGTTGTATTGTAACATAATTCATCCATTCATTCATCTTCTTTTGACTAGTTACTTTCCATCAGCAGGAGCAACAGCAACTTTGTTAGTTAGTCTTCCCTTTTTACGTAAATAAGTACACATGAAAAAAAAAATCCGCTGTTTTCCATTCCATTATTTCTTTTTTTCTTCACAGAGAAAGTAAACAAATGAGAAAACAAGGAGAAAAAGACTTGCAACGGTGAAAGTAGAAAAAGGAGCAAGTCAAGGAAAAAAGTAAAAGCAGTAGAACATGTGCATGTGTAATAAAGTGAGAGAAAGGAAAGTATGCATACTTGAGAGGAAAAATGTACTAAAAGTAGTGTTTATATATTGATTCTTATCTTTTAAGACGCAGAGAGCAATAAAAACAGCAGTACTTTGTACAAAGGAAACAACAAAGCAGCCATGCTTTCATTTTCATGTGTACATACACATTAAACGAGATAAAAAAACGTTGCTGAAATTAAATGAGGAAGAAAGTTAACCGACACCGCCAGTTAGTTGCAATATACTTTTTGTAGTTTATAATATAAGCACACAAGGCGTGTTTACAAAGCCTGTAAAATTAACAATTTTAATCGCAGGATCTTTTTAATACTATCCGGGAATATGTATGCAGTTATTATAAAGTTTCCGTTTACTATAGGTTTTTTTGTGAATAAAGATACTCATTCCACTTGAGTAACTTGGGTAGTAAAATAATTCCAAAGTCTTATCTAGATTTGCATGCACGAAAAATATAGTAAACCGTAGTAGTTTACAATGTGATTTAATTGTAATAATTTTTTATCGTTTGGCAAAAAATGTTCTTGATAATTTTTTGCACAAGGAAAATGGCAGAGAAAAAACAAAAACCACAGCAGCGGACCTTCTAGCAACAAACTTACTAATTGTATGCCTGCATTTAGGTATTCCAAGGATGATGGTGGATAAAGTAAATTAGTGGAACTAGAGCCCCAGGATATAATCCTTTCCAGTACTCTTTACATGTTAGAAATATCAATTTTACAAAACGGCCTTCTTGCAATCACTTTTAATTGTTTTCTCTACCTGTTGGACTATTTAAAAAAACAGACGTCATGATTTTTTATAAAATTAATCAAAATCGTTTATAGTCGCTCAAATAAAAGGTCACACAATTGTGTGATTGTTGGGCATTGGATTGATCTCAATTTTGAGCATCGACGGGTTGTTACAAACGAAACACTAGAACCGACAAAACAGACAAAAATGGATCTACGTTACGGACGTCAACGTCATACTTTATTCTGGAATGAACTGTTTAGTGAATGCGTTTAACAATTCTGATCTGAGGAAAAAACGCATGTTTGCGTTAGTGACGACTTTTTCATACAATTTTAAGTCAACATTTGTGTATTTCCCGTCACCTTTTCTCTTTTACCACCATGTTCTGTGCAACACAGCTAACTTGCATTGAGTTCTCAATTTTATCGTTTGTATTTGAGTTTTTCATGCATTTATCTTTAATAAAGTGCAAACAGTGTTACCCGATTGTAATAAATAGAAGAGCCCACCTAGACCCTATAAAGTACAGAGATTATATCTTTCACGTCACAAATTCACGTAAAACCCGAAATAATTCACCAGCTTATTATTATGTCTGTCTACGAAATCTCTTTTTACTCTATTTAAACATGTTTGATGTTCTACCGTAAAAAGCATCTTATCAATGTAACTAAATATACAAACACTGTAGGATGAATTGATATTACAAAAAGTACTGGGTATCAACCAGCCACACTTTCCACTAGCTTTAAACTCCTATATATACATGCTTTGTATGTTTTATTGTAGTGTAGTCACATCACCAAAAAGGGAATATGCTTTGCAGTTCCGGGATACGTGGAAAAAAGGGCAGGCGAAAAAAGTACAGAAGAATTGTGTGAGTATTATATTTTATCTTGGGACACAAGAGACCAATATCCAATTCCCTTTGATCGAACCCTTGCCGTCGTCCATGCAGCTAGCTACCTTTTTTCTCTTGACTTATTCAGCTCATACATACAGCTTTTGTATGAATAAGACTTCACAGTTAACATAATATATACATAGGAGATTGATAGTTATTTTTTGGGATATTTGGTAACTCGCCTTAGTCAAAGTCACGTGTGTACTTACTTATATAGTCACAGTCAGTTGGTAGTTCTTTTTCTAATGGGCTGAATGTCCGCCTATTTGAACACTTGAATTCGTTCAGTGCCACTACCACCGTTAACCAGCCAAAACGAAATGCCAGTTAGGGCACACATGACCATTCGCAATACACATATGTCTTATAGGCGTGCATGCGTATGAATGTATAACAGCACATTCCAAGACAATAAACTGTCTTACCGACCGACAATTTTTCTCCAGGTACTGCACACACTATGCCCAAAGGTACACCTAAAGTGACTTGACTGCTCTTTTTCATCGCAAGGCACAATATGTAACTTTGCTTCCAACGTTTAACTTTTTGGAACGTAAAATACTGGACTGCATCCAGTGGGAGTGAAGAGTTTGGTTCGTCGAACTAAGATAACAAAAACTGGCACAGTTTGATCAACTCTACTGTAAAATCAATCGACTCTTTTCTTTATTCTGAAAACTTGTTTTAGGCAAAGTGTTATCTATTCGCCAAATTTATGCACTCCTTGACAATGTGAAGTCACTTTTACTTGGAACAACAACACTTCTTTTCTCTTTTAGTGGAATTCTTTCATTGCAATATTTTCGTGACCATCGAACTCAAAGTTGCTTTATAAGCCCGTATCACAAGGTAAAGTTTCCCGTTCAAGAAAACATGCGTATTTATATGTATACTTTCAGTCGGTTTATAATTTTTCTCTCTATTTATTTGAATACATTTACAGTAAATGAATTATATATTCTCGTTATTATGGGGCTTCACGTATGAGTTAAGTTTAGTATTTTTTCTTTACATTTTGCTAGTCCTCCATCTCTGCATGAGATGAAAGAAACCTTCCTCCAGGTCTTTTGTTGTTTAAGGATTCAAACAACCTACTTACTCCATATTTACACACATAAAAGCAGGGTTAGTAGTCCATCTATGAATCTAATGCATATTTTGTTTTTGAACAACAAATCCTGTTTATCCACTCTGAGTTAAAGCTTAAGTATGTACATACATATATTATCATGTTTTTCAACTTATATTCTACTATTACACTAATATATTCACTGCCATATAAAAGTTAAGGGTGGGTGAAAGCAAGAAACGTAAACAGTTTTCAATTGGAGCCAAAGCGTTTCACTTGAGAAGAGATGATGAAGTAAAAACTTCAGTGGTAGTTGTAGTTGTGGAAGAACCTCCTCCTCTTGTTCCATAAAAAGAAAATAAGATAAAAAGAGAGAAAACTACCGTGATAAGAATGATGTTGTTGATTCTGACGTTCGCAAAAAAGGAAAACGGAAGGAAGTATGCAGGTGAAGAAAATGAGGGAAGGAGTGGCGCAACATAAAAAATGTGAGAGTTACTCAGGGCATTTACTATTATACATAAATTTAGCTTTGAATTTATATGTGGTACGCATCTAAAAATGGTTGTAGCTGTCCCATACAAGTTCCTATATTTATATATATGTAGTTTTATATCTTTGTCACTCCATTCACCACATAATATATTACTAGTACTTTCTCCTCAATAAGTATTGAAGTTCTTCAATTCAACTCCATTCAACCTTTATATTTTTATTGCAACATTTCCGAAGACAGAGTACGTAAACTATAATATCACTGGCGAAGAAGTTCAATAAAATACAACAGGGCCATCAAAATAAGCAGTAAGGGGGTTGGCTGCTTCAGTGGCGAAAACAAACAACATTTCTATCTTACAAAAAGGATCACTTCACTTCAGTGCATCTCACTAGTCGTCCATGTTCGCGAAAAAAATGACAGCTTCTTATTTTTTCACTTGATCGATTCGCTGAAAAACAACCACTTTTTAGGTGCACAACTATCCAACCGTATATTCACCATTCACCAATCACTCAATATACATACATAATCAGAATGTCAAGAAAAGATGAACAGAGAAAGAAGAAAAGAAGTTTTGTTATTGGCGATAGGGATACAGGGAGCTTTACTAGTTTTTCACTAGTCAATGCAACCAGCAAACAACCCATTCATCACTATCCTTCAAATGCCCCAACATGCATACAAAAATAAATACATAAAACCCATATGATAATGAAAATATGTATAACAGCTTACAAGAACACAGCTTTTTAATATTGTGAAAGAGTAAAAGCTAACAATAACCAAAGCGTGTATGCTAGTGAATCGTTTTCTTCCTCATTCCATCTATCTTTTCATCCAATGGAAAAACTACAAGCCTCAAAACAACTTTTCTCTCCTTAAGAATATTTTATTCTTGTAACATTATTATTATTACACACGTTGCATAGAAGAAAATGCACAAAAAGAATGGTACCGCGGCACCGGAGAGGAAAAGAGTAGCTGTAGGAGGTGGACATCAAAACTCTTATTTATCAACTGGAATACGCTAAGTAGAGGACTGCTGCACTGCAATTGAAGTTGAATGCTGTATTTTCGTCAGAAAAAAATACAACAATGAAAGGAGCGTGCATATGGCGTAGTTTGTATTAGATAATATTCATTCTTATACATACTGCATTTTCTGTAATACACATTGCATTGCAAATATGCTGTGGGGTCACATGATGCATATATCCGTGAAATTGTACACACTTTCGAACGAATGCCGGTATTGCGTGTAGCAAAGTGGTTAATGCACATGTATAGGAAACTATCTCAAAAGAAATTACGAAGTAAAGTATAATGTAATAACGTGAATGCAATCATGTGTCGGTTTATTTTGGATGAAGGTGAAAGCGAGCCAGCTAATATGAAAATGAATTGAAATGAAGGGGGTATGGCCACTATGGCTGGGTGGCACGACACACTTCAACTTACAATTTCCATCGTCGCCTTAAGAAGAAACGGCTAAGTATGAGCCAAGTAATATTAAAAAGCGCTCTTGCAGTTGATTTTAGTTTTTTTTTGCAAAAAGGCGGAAGCTTGATTTCTTGTTTTTATGAAAGCCTTTTTCTCAGAATTAAATATTATATTTCGGTCCACCCGAGCACATTTTTTATAACTTACGAAATTCCACTTTTCTAATTTAATATGTATTTTATTATAACAATCTAAAAATATAGGTAGTGTACAATGCTCTGCGCTACATTTTTCAGGTCGCTGTCTTCATTTTTTCAGCAAGAAAAAGAGCGAGACAAGTCGAGTGGAACGAATAAAATGACCAGAATGACAACGAGGCTAAGCTGAAGCGAAGCCAGTAGAGCAGAAGGCTGTCAACTCTCAGCAAAAGAGGCAACAACAATTGTATCAAAAAACGGAGCCATTAAATTCGATCTAAATAGTCAGCAACCACTCCTAAAACTACGAAGTTTTAGGCGGTTGGCAAAAAAGCTTGGGCTATTTGATTTTCATCATAATAAAGTATCATACTCCTTTGACTTCTACACGGTTAGTGCACTACTGTCTGTGACTTTTTTCTATTTTCAAATATCCTTCAACCGATAGCTGATTTATAACCATTATGATACTCAAGCTACGGCTAAACAACACAAAGCCATTATGGTTCCATCCAGCATCCCACATCCTCCTGCTTGTTTTTCAGTGAGCTTTCTTTATATAGCTTACTATTCTATACAAGATATCCATGCATATAAATACCTATGTACTTCTGTCTTTTATGTAGACCCCTTTTTGAACCACCACGAGTTAAGTCTCTTAAATCCCAATGTACTCTGCACTCGTATCCTCTACTTCCTCCACTCTAACAAAATGGAAGACATGGTGCTCTAGTTTTCTACTTCTTTGAATTTTTCCTTTGAGTTTCTTCCCGCTAACCTAGAAATAGCAGTTTTCTTTGCTTACAGCTACAGCTGCCTTTCTGATTAAACAGACACACAGGATATACTATATATACCCACTTGAATAGGAGCACAATGCCTAAAAATCGACAAGATTACTGGCCAACCTCGTGAGCCATTATATAGCTTTAGAAGACGAAGATGCAAAGAAACATAACTTTTTTTGTTCTCTTTTCGGTCCTTTCCTTTTCCAAGGCTATGCGTTCGTAACTTTACCTACTTTAAGTTGCTTTGAGCAATTTCTTTATTTTCTTGTCTGGATCACGTTCTTTTTTACTTTCATTTTAGTACACCCAGTACGCGTTTGCTCACTCAAACATGAACTATTTTTGAAGACGTATGAGAGGAAGAAGAGCAAGTTGAGCAAAAGCAAACGACAAGTGAAATAAAGTAAAAGTGAAGTATGAAATAATTATGTCCTGTCTACTGTACACATACCCACTGTACAAGTTTCTTAGTTTAGTCTTCTAAAACATATATGCATGCATGTCTCATACATACGGTTGTGGACGCACCTATGTATTTATCTACATCCCTTCTTTCTCTTCGGCTGAGTTGTGGAACTGGGATTTATAACGTATTAAATATTCCACATTTATTTTTTAGCCTACTTTTCTCCAGTCGTCCTCCTTTCTTACTATTTCTCCTTTTCACATCATCAAAAACATTTTGTGTGTTCATGAGATTATATGTGCAATGCAGTGTTAAGGTAGGACAAGCCAGGGAAGTACTACTAAAGAATACCATACCATTTCTAACCACATCACCGCTCTCTGCTCTACATCTGACTGAAGCTCCCAGTCTACATCTACAACCAAAACCAACCGCCATGTACACTGTCAGGGTTTCCCCACAGTCCTTGCATATATTATTATTATTATTATTCTATAAGCATCATCAAAACTTAAGCGTAGTAAGCAACACCATCTAAAATTTTACAGACACTTTTGGTATTAACCAGATTTTTCTTTTCCATCAAGACTGGAGGGATACACACAATGCTTGATTCTTCCTTTTGTGTTTTTTTGCAGAGTTCATTGAGCTGCTCAATCTCTATTCTTTATATCATAACTTATAAGATTATTCTAAACATTTATATGTGCACTGGTTATACACGCAGGACAGAATGTCAGCCACCAGTCGGCTTAAATAATAGAAGAGATGACGTGAGTCTCTGCATTTTGCGTGTGTGTAGGAGTAGGGCACTGCACAAAAATCGCAATGGTAGTGGAAGGCTAAACTACAAACAAAACGCCTGGTTCAATATTTTTTACAATCATTTTCCCAGAGCCCTTAAAATATCAATGAGGTAGCTAAAATAGCCAGCAACATTTTTCAGCTGAATGTATGTACACACATTTATGTAGAACCACAACCTACAAACGCGTATGTTGTCCGTATTACGTAATCTCTTTTGTGGCTGTTGATGGTAAAAGTAGAGATTTGCAGTTTTTTGTTAAAAATGCTAAAGCGTTTGCTTTCCAAAAGGTACCTCAGCTCAACTAATGTCTGATCTTCACTTTACTACTGACCGAGTTTTCAGTTTTGGAACACTAGAACTTTCTGCCGTTGTCGTTGTAAGGCTTGTTTTTATTATCTCTTATAATATCTAAACCCATTCTTTCCTAATATATTATTCAGTCAATATTATAAACAAGTAAAATATAAGCTTTATCTTCTCTATTTTATCATACACACAACCAAGCACAATGTCAGGATTACAAGCTGGGATGGACGTATCACTTTACTTTATCTTTAATACCCATAACACCATTGAATGCACTACTTACTGATTTGGCGGTCTGATGATCTCATATAAGCATTTAGAAAGAGAAAAGCTACGAATGTACTCAATTCGCTGAATATCTATTAGTTGTGAAGGACTAGACTATTGGCTACTATAAAAGCGTAAAAAGGAATTTTTCACGCGTCATCATCATCATCATGTCCATGATTGTCATTGTCTTTTCTCCCGCTCCACTGTTTTTACTATTATTGTCTCCTATATAAAATGTGTGTGGTAAAATGGTGTCCTGCTGGGTTTTACATCCCGTTTACCATTCACTCTTGAATAAATGTACGCTGCTATTATGATGAAGCTTTTTAATGCCTTAAAGGCAATATAACAATTCAATTCATGCGTAAAATGTGCACTGGTAGTGGAGCATAGAATCAACAGCAGAAGAGATACAAGCAAAAGCTTCTACGTAGTTTCTTTTATTATTATTATACCATTTTATATGTTAGTATTACAGATTATATATTCCTTATCTTGCAGCCTAGAGCTCTACTGTTTCACTGTTCTGATGCAACTTCTATTTACTAATCTGTAGCCAAAAACCATTAATTCTTCTGTGAATATTGTTTGAACGGATGGCAGGCAGGCAGCAGCCGTAAGTTTTAAATCCCGGCAATATTATGCTAAGTATAGATACATATACTATACGAAAAATTACCCATATTCTGGTGGCATTCGGTAAGCCATCACCACTACCTCTGCCATGCACACATTTTCTCTCGCCATGCTACAGTGCATCTCATATCGCCATATTTTCTCTTTTCCTGGCAATCGAGTCAACAAAAACACTACCCAGTCGAGTCGACTAAACGAAACGGCAACATGATACCATATCACACAAATGTATCACCTCCATTATTCCAGCTGCGATGTGAATAGAAGTACTGCATATTAATAATCATATGTTCATCAGAAAAGCCTCTAGGAGAAAAAGAATAGGAAAATGACCCATTTTGTATATTTGCGGCAACATGAAAAACACATAAGCCCGAGAGGATATTCGTGATAAATTACAATACAAGTAGTAATTACAACCTCTTCTAGTTAACAAGATCTTTCAAAATTAGGTATTCATTTACTGTCTAGTGAAATTTTAGAGTTTCTATGTTCTTAATAATTTAAGCCTTTCAAAACTCAATTTTACGGAAAAGTCTTAAAATTTAACTTGTTTACTAAAATACAATGAATCAGCTTAATTTAAGTTTAAAATTGGAATTGAAAGACGAAAAGGTTACTGAAATCATTTTTCGTGAATAACGAACTAAACCTTGGGGTACTGTAATTCCAAGTTTCAACGAAGGGTTCACAGACATAATGGAAAGGAATGCTGGTTTTTGTACAGCTGCCCTACATATTGAGTAGGCAAACCCCTTCTAGCCTAGAATTACGCTCAGTTCACTTAGAGCTGAATCAAATGGGTTTTTGCATTTAATATTCATTCATACATTTTGCAATTGTTTTTGCGCAATACGCTGTTCATACATATTTCCTTTCTGCATTCTTACTCTTTTGTGTAATGTGTAGGTTTGCAATAAATGTAATATGTATACGTACACCCAGTTACTACTAATCCCACTGCACTGAGGCTACTATCTGAAGACCAGGGCTAAAATATAATATTCTTCTGTCCTGTTTTCACTTTCACTGGCCTCCATTTCCTCTTTTGTTGTATTTTGCACTAAACTGCTGCCTTAACCAGAGGGACATTGCACTCACTAACTCTGCATAGTATACATACATAACAGCAATCCCTCTACACATAAACCAACCATCTATATATTCCCATTCCTTTAGCAAGGCCAACAAGAAGGAAAACATAGCAGTTAGTTGGCTTGCCTTTTTTGTCCTGAACTGGCTTACCACTAGATCCCTTGAGACTTGGTTCTTTTCTTCCTTTATACTTGTCTGTGTACTTGCTTTCTCTGGGCGTAGAAGCAGTGTGGTGTGGAGCAGAGGAAAACAGAATAGCAAAAGGGGAATTAAGTGTACTTTGTATCTTCTTACTATACGGGTACATCGTAGAGGACAACGCCGACGACAACGACAACCAACAACGTCCTGTTTTGCATACACAATTTGTAGAATAAGAAGAGAGGGCACGAACAAACACACTCGTGGGGTACTCTTTGTGCCATAACGTTTTAGAAAACACTTTTACATTTGGGATAACCAACAGCCCGTATCGACAAAGAAAATGTTCGCCTTTCTTTTCTCTTCTTTTTCATTTTCTCTATACTCTACAGTTCAAAATGCTATTCATCTCTTCCTGCATACCATACATTAAAAACGAGGGATATTTACATGCAAGTTTTATCATGTCTTAAAGGGAAGAAGCAAAGGCATACGTAAGCCAACACATTTACTACCAAATCATTGCTCTTCCTTCTTGTAGTGAACTACCTAGTTCCTCAATTTTTACGCTGCTTCATTCACGATTCAACTTTTTTCTCCAGCTACCACTATACTTTATATGGTGTTAATGAGCTAGATATGAAAACTTTGTAGTATATGCGAACAAAAAATTCACATAATCATATATCCTAGGAAAGTGAAGTAAACGTATGGATAATTCATGTGTTTTTGGTAAAAGCGCTAAAGAAAACATTATTTTTTTGCCACTATTTTGAACTAGTAAACGAGGAAGACTACATTTATAATATATTAATGCTTAACGAAAAAAATACTCACTGAAATAACGCAAACATGAGTCCGAGGTGTAGTTCAACTACTTTCGTTTTCATTAAGTTGAATAAACTAAAAATGGCACAAATGTTTATTTCTCCATGAAGGAATGTATGTTTACACATAAAATACAGCAGTACAACTTGAAAGTCTTTAAAATGCGGCTAACGTAAACAAGAAAAATTTGTGTTTTGGGTTGTGTAAAAGTAGGAAGTAAATGCATAGAAAATTCAAATTTCTTCAACAAAAAAGTTGTGTGAAGAAGAGTTGCATCATCAGATAAAATATAGCCTGTGCAGGGAAACATGCATAACAAATACCCCCCGAATGTCGCAGCACTGCACAAATTGGATATGATGCGGGTGAGTTCCTTGTGTGTACACTAATATTTTACAAAAAATATAAACATATTGTATACCAATAGTAATAGGTAAAGTCATTTGAAAGTAATAGTCGGAAACCCAGACAGTGGGTACTCTAAAGCAAAAGAGACAAAAAACGGAAGTTAGCTGTAATGCTACAAATAAAATGCATCACACCAACTATCACGTCATCACGCATAGCATATATAGCTCTAACATAGTAGTGGAGTATATGTATGTAAGTCAGATGTACATTTAACGTGTAGGTTTTTTCACAGAAAAGGGCATGCATAATTCAACCGGAGAAAGCTTTTTACTCGTCGCTTTTCTCTTTACTTTTAGGCGGACATAAGGTGCTCTTCTCTCCCTCACTAGGTGTCTTGTAATATTTTTTCTAGTTTATTTAGGTACATTGAGAAAAAATGTGAGAGAGGGGAGTAAGAGAGAGAGAGGTGAAATGGTGAAAGTAGCAGTTATGAGATGAAAAATTGCTAGTAACCTAAACAGTTTCGTTGTCGCCTTTCATAATACGATGTGCAATAGTCTGAAATAATGATACTACGATCATATATACTATTTGTATAACAAAGATACACAATGTCATCTCACCTCCTCTCTGTCTCTTTCTGTTATAGGATAGCTTTTGCTAGTTATTATGTACACAAAAAATGGTGGTGGTAGTGGTGGTGGTTATATGCTTTACTTGCTCTTCTGCTGTTTTTCTTGGTATCGTTGTTAAATAAAGCGGAGGACACTAAGCCCATTTCACTTTCACTCTTGTTTAACAGTTTATGTAAGTACTACTACATTGCTGATGTTGTACAGAGAATATTATGTATTTACCTAGTAGTAGTGTAGTAGCAGTATAAATAAAAATGCTTGTGTGTTGCTCTTACTGATGCTGCTAACGTCAAGAAAGTTTTCTGTTGGAGAAGAAAATGCATTACCATGTCTCGGCAGTAATATATTAGGTAACAGTGTAGGTGATTTGTTCACGCATAAAAGATAGCGAAAAAAGGAAGAAAGGGGAGAGTAAAAAAGACGCATTTCTTTTTTCCTTATTGCACAACATTAGTCAGTCAGTCAGAAAAAGGTAGATTGTGTAAAACACACACTACATTTTACCATTGCCACCATACCACCGCACTGCCGTCCCTACACCACATCAATGATATTTTTTCTTGAAGAGAATTCGACTAGCTTCATGTTCCAAATGCCGTTGTGGCATGACTTAAGAGAGGAGATGTAAGGGGGAAAGTGAGTGAGAGAGATGGTATCTGATGCCGGTGGAGATGAATGAAGACAAGTGACTTCACTAGCATTTTACAATTTGGTGTATAAAGCACATCTTACCAGATCAGCAGTGGACCACTATTCATAAGCAAATAGTTTCAGAAGGAAAATGGTGTAACGAAAGTGTCACCAGACAAAGTAGCCTGAATGCATGAATATATGTATTATCTTCACTACACTCTGGCTATCCAAAAGCCAATATTTTTTAGGATCATCGTGAGAATGTGGTAATGTTTATTTCTCTTTGTTGGTGAAATGTTGATAATGGAAGTTTTTGCGTGGTTAAGTAGATAGACACACACATTACAAATAATATATTATGCATTATGTATGTGTTTGTGATGGAACGAGTATGTTCCTTGGGGAAAAGTGACAGGAAAGGTGAATTTGAAAATTCTGCATGCTTACTTTCACTGTCATTATTCGACCATGGAATCATGGATGGCTCTGATGAGAGTGAAAACCTACTTTACTCTTTAGGTACTTTACTTCTCTTACTATCATCGTCTTCCTTCAATTTTAACAGAGTGATGGTACCTATCTGCCAGATAAGTTCGGTGGATATATGTTGCAATGCAATGGAGGAGGAGCAGAAGCGATTCCATTAGGGTTTATTCATTGGTGATAAATTTCATGCCAGAGAAAAAAGGCTTGATGGTTTGAAAGAGAAAGTCCTTCGTATCGTAAATGCTGATGTTTCTGCTATTGCAATTCACATATTATGTATATACCCAACTGGCAAAAATGTTTATGTTGGTGGTGTTGAAGATGGTGGCGAATACATAGAAGTGGAGCCATGTTAGCAAAATATATTTTCTATCACACAACTTTCTCTTTTGCTGTTTTGGTGAATTCCTATGCATGACCATGTTTTGAGCCCTTGTTTCGTCACGTTCATCTCATAAACCAGTATCATTTACCAAGTAGTGCCATAGGAGTACTTCTGAATATCCTTTCATCGTAAAGTTATACAGTAGCATAGTAAAATTTCAGATTGCGTTGCTACAACTTGGCATTTGTGTTTAGAGGATTGGCTCCATTGCTTGGAAGTGTGAAATAACCTCTGTTGTAAAGAGTGCGCATTTGAATTCGAATAAAATATCCACATATTTTGTTTGAAATGATAGCAGTCACAGAGAACAAAAATGTTTCCTATTGCCTATTCTGCCTGCAGACTCATCGGCCCTTCAATTTTGGCAAGTGAAGTAGTCACACACACAAGTTGCCTACCAATCTACTACCAGTAGTAGTCAAGCTTGATTTATTTTTTATGTATTACGAAATAGTGTGTAGGTCTCACGTACATTGAACAGTTCTCTCTTGACTGGTGGGGAAAGTGTCTAATTTACTACCAATGGACTTACCTCCTACTAGCACATATTCAGTTGTCACTGAATATTTTGTGATTGTGACCTTATTTTGAGAATCATGTCCTTTGCGCCAACCTCCATTTCGATATAGCATTTTTATCATTTTAGTTTGTACCTTGTAGGTATTTTCGTTGTAGTATTACATTTATGCAGAAAAATATAAAGATATAGACTTTTACGTTTGCACATCATTTGATAATACTTTCAGAGAGCAAATAAAAGATAGGAACTGAATAAATTATGCAAAACATGCGCTATGGATTGCTTTTCTCGTCAAATGATGATATATGACATTACTTGAGACCTAAAAACTAGAATAAAATAGCGTAAAATGTACATATCTATCTAGAAATGGGTATCATATTCCCAAATATGCGTCAAAATGGTAGTGCAAACTTAGTTCAGAGGAGGAAAAAATTATTTTGACCTAATGAAATGAATGGATGGAATAATGAACCAAACGTAAACTAGAATCAGTAATTAGAATTATTCATCATTTTCCGTTTCATTCCTGTTGTTCATTGAACTAATATATTGTCAAAAACTTGTAATATTGTAAGGTTCCACTTTGACTACAACGTGACCTGCTGGAAGATAAAATCGAGTAAATTTGAATATTTTTTTGTATAAAAGCATCGCATTTACAGTAAAATAATGGTTTTCAGCTAATACATGTTATTAAAGAAGCAAAGTTTTAAGCAACCAAAAGTGAAAAATATTTTCATTTGAAATGAAAACATTCAGGAAATCCGACTTCCTGCTGTAGTTTAGCTATACAATCTTATGTAATCTTTATATATTTATATAGTTTTAAAACCCTTTTTGCTATTTTTTCTTCAGCGAAATCGTAAATGCAAAAAGACTACACTAGTCAACAGTAAACACTGAATTTTTCTATGAAGATACGAGACCGTATTGAGCTAGGGTATTTTTACTGTGGTGCTACTGTTGAACTTAATGCTCAACAGTTTAATGCAAGAAAGCCAAAGCCTTAGATCTTGAGTAAGACTATTTCCACTTGCCTTACATATTCATGTGGATGTGTGGGCTGAGTTGAGTACATACATTGTGAGAACGCCAGTTGGAGTGAAAGAATGTCCCAAGATTGAATCTTTATGACTTTCCTTCCTCAATGCAACACATTTTTATGGAAACCCATAACTCTCATTTGGCACTTTAGTGGTGGTATGGCACAACATACAAACAGAGATCCCTTTTCTGCGAGCAACAAACGTGTAAAAAGCAGAAAGAAGCGTTTTACCAAAACATAAAAAGGAGGAAACGAAGCAATGAACTTTTTCACGTTTTAGATATTTTAGATACTATAAACGCACAAGTTCATTCAGTGAAAGTTTTAAAAAATACCTAAAACCCTTTCCTTTTTTAAACCAAAAGCGTATTGAATCGAGCACCCAAAAACCGTTGGGATTTCAATTACGTGCTTACAGAATTGTTTTTCTTTTGAACTGTATAAATCAATCCCGCTTAAAATAATCATTCCTTTTTTACTCGTTTTGAGAATACCTCACGCATTTCAAGCACGCAGCATTTACTCCCTCTGAGTCGCTGTCTACGTAAGTTACAACTTAACACACCTATTATTATTTAAAACATACTCTTGAAGCTTTTGTCGTCGTTCCATCGCTTTCTCATCAACTTTCAATCTTCTCAAAAGGAAAACAAAGGTAAAAGCAACCTACAAATTTACTAATGAAACCTCACCGCTTCCGTATTCTACCATGGGTGGTCTTTCCAGTTACAAACATCTTACATTACACAAAACGCATGAATTACATTTGCTAACTCACTCACTCGACATGTGTCTAACAAAATTGGAGCCCGTACTCGACTACTCCTCTTTATATTTGTTTGCTTTGTGTGTGGCATGCATCAAAATTTCATTTGGCATTAGCACAACTAGAGTAAAGTGACTGTCTGAAAAGTACACGACTACAAAGTAGGTACAAAAGCAAGTCACACATTAAGCGTTAAGTAATTGTACATGCTTTGCAGCAACCTACACATATACCAAAAGGTACCTTTACTTTATTGTTATGCGTGTCTACTTTGTACACATAACTACCTGCTTACTTGTCTGTTAACTTTTCGGACAAACTTAAACAGAGAAAGCCTTGAATGTACTCAAAACTTCAAGACAAGTAGACTTACACACACGCATAACTCATGTTTGGAAGAAAGTAAAGAGGAAAATCATGTGTGTGTGTACGTGGAACTCTAATATGACAGCGGCAGCTGTATGAGGACTCCAAGTAATTTCTACATTGTGGCTTTTCTTGCTAAATCTACTCATGTAATAAAACCAGTTGAAAAAGATGGAAAATTATTTCCCACACGTACGAATACACATATGTGCTATAAACACAGCGGTACAGACAGGACAAAAGTATATGTTTTGTTCTCTCTCCAACTTACGTGCTTGGCTAACTACCGGCGAGCTCTTACTTATTTACGTATCGTGCAATAACCAGCGTATGTATTCTGCATCCCACAAGCCGAGTTCTCTTCTGGAAACTGCTTATTCCAAGTACACATACATGCATATGAATTGGCCGAGTTGGTATGTATAACGAAAAAATCACCTGGTAAATTGTGTAACTGGTTAAGAAAAATCCATTTATAGTTACACGTCTAACAACATGAATGTTCATTTCTAACGTAGTAATAGAATACGCTTATTACGTAAAGTTTCTTAAGTGTGTATGTATGTATGTATATGTAAGTGAAATGGTTTCATTATAAGCTCCAGCTCTAGATTTTCCAAACAATGTGTCTATCTACGTATAACAGTTGGTTACACTCTAGTAAATTCAGCAGAGTAAGTGGCAGAAACAGTTCACTTCACTGTTGGAAATTGGTTTTCTCTGTCGGATGTCACCCAAGGTAGCTAAGCAAGTCGTCTAAAATTCAGTCTGACCTGGTCTGGTTTGGTTTCACTTTAAAAAACCTAATCAAACCGAACTCATAGTTTGGACCTAGCCTAACATTACCCAATTATAATATATGTATATTATATGTACAATTGTGAAACTAACTCATACACAATTTCATTTAAACTCTAGCCCACAACTTTCAGAGAGAAAAAATTGGTTACAAATTCATGAGCTTTTTACTGCATTAATTCATTATACACAAGGGGGAAATGTAATATTTGAAAAACCCTACACCTACACTTTTTGTATTCTAACGATAGCTATAATTCATATACCACAGAGAGAACTGATTGAGTAAGAAAATTTTGGCGCAGTTCGAGTGTGAGCATTAATTTCCATATCTCTTTCGCTTATGTAATTTCCTCCAACTTTCTACGTACTTCCTTTTATCGACATCACTACTGTACTGATGTCGATTTCAGATCAACTATATATACTTTTCAGTATAAGTGGTACTATTCGTTATGTTGTACTTTTCCTGTGTATGTACCTATAACTGCGACGCTTCAAAAACTCTTACAATTTTCAATTTCCACCTAGTCAGTCATCACTCAAAATTATGCACCTCAAAACTCTAACCTCCATAATTGTAAATTACCCTATGAATGTGAGAACCACTGTGAATCTCCTCAGTATCCACGTGCCTACACTCAGGATTTTTAGAGATACGTAATAATGGACACTTTCACGCAATAATATTGGAAACAGATATGCTCAGCACTATTAATAGTACTCTTGTTCTATAATTTCCTTGAACCCAACTGCTGCTTCATATGACTCTGTTCGTTCAATCAGTTGAATTTTTCCTCTGAAAACTAATGATATTGCCTCAAATTTTCGCTAGTCTACGCAGAGAACGGTAATAGAAAAATGATATGATCCGTGCACATTATAATGTCTTCATTTTTGCAATAAAATAAGTAAATATTTTACCATATCAAATGGAGTATCTCTCGTTTCAACTTTTTATCGAACAGGCATTGAATTCTACTACAAAGAAACTACTGATGCTGATTAGCTAGGAAGAAGATATACGAAAATCGAAAATGGTATTCAAAATATTGTAATTTAATACCCTTGCTAGTAGTTTTATTGCTTATGTATGAATTTCATATTATGAAATAGTCGTAATGTCAAAAGGCTATACATCATCATCGCAAAAAACACAGTTTCAACTTTTTCATAATCTAACCAATTTTCAAATGGAATCGCAGGAAAAGAATTGATACATGTATTTTTTATAATCGCAATCATATATTGGGAAATGTATTGCCATTAAAAACAAAAAATGTTCCAAGAAATAAAACCTCCCATAATTTCCACTTCACTTGTAATATTTCCTCTCTTCGTGTTCCTCGTAAAAAAGATTCTCTTCTCACGACATGAGAGTTCCGAAACAAAAATATGCAGACATGCAAAATAGATTTCTTATATTGTCGAACAATAACAATAAAATGTAATATAGGTATATTGCATAGTAAACAGGTAGAAAAAGATATAAATGTAAAGTCCCTTGTAGCTTTTCTTCTCCTACTCGCTGCGGCAATTTTCTATTTCTAGTAGCTTATATATAATATA
>JAQFXM010003011.1:0-22046 GCA_034693345.1 Entomobrya multifasciata | reverse complement strand
AAATAACAAAGCAATAACGGCCTACCTGTCTAGGCGTTCAAGTTTCCATGGATGAATTCTTATCTCTACGTACCTTGGGTAAACACTCAATCATCAGTGCGTCACTTTATATTTTATACACAGTTGTTATGCATTCATATTACATTCTTGCCAAACTTGCCAATATCATTGAAAAATTTGTAATCACAGTCTGCTGTTTTCTGACTGACATTTACAATGTCAAAAGTTGACATGGCTTGTACGCACAACGTATTGGCTCAATATATTCTCGAGACTTGATAAAGAATGTAGTTTAATAGCACATCGTTTGAGAGTACAATGATAGATATAGAAAAGAACGATGATTATTATTGGGTACTTATTATTAGTCTCTTTGTTCACCTACTACGGCTTCGTTTAGTATGAGACAGCTTAAAAGACACGCTTAAGTCAATGAAAAATACAATGCCCATGTTTTATTCGTCAGAAATCGACACACATAAATTACATGTAGTATTCAGGATGATAAGTAGGAGCGGTGAGAGGATTGAATTGAATGTTCCAGCATTATGCTTTTGTATATTTCATGTCTCCATCGGACATTTCTGTAGCGCAGCGCACTAGTAATTTAGTTTAAGTATTCATAATAGTAATTCAGCTGCTTATGCAGCTACTACAAGATACATATGTATGCGTCGATTTTTTATGGAGACATTCAAGTTTGTGACATCATTCAATTCTGGAACGTTTCATTTTTTACTGTTCCGACTGTTGTTAGCGGGTTATTTCATAGCCAAGCTCGTAGATCAACCTTAAAAATTGCTGCTTTTAGTGTTGATTTTTTCATCTCTGTAAACCTTGTAAATATTTATGTGCACTTGCTCACACAACGCTCTAAATTCGTTCGGTGCAATGAGCCTGTCAACGCATGAAAATAGCTTGACGACTACAATATGAAGTGATCGTAATATATTTAGAAAATGGTTTATTATAAGGATAGTAGGTGAAGAGTAGGGTTGAAAGCAGCGTGTGCGAAATCAACGTTTTTTTTCTTTTGGTTACAGAGAGCGTCTCTTATTATCTAGTAAATACGTTGACGATGTTATCAATTTTGTCAGTTTATGGTGAGCAGAAGTGGTTCAGTCATAAAACTGTTCCATGTTCCGAGAAGTGTCGTAAATATGATTGTATTACCTGGTATAACACAAACCAATCATTCATCTTACCCCCTTTTATATTTAGTGGCATTATTTTGAGGTATTTACCTGCTATACAGACACAAACTGTGGTAATAATACATGCAGATGTACCTTTCCCTATGTAAAATGTAACAATATAAGTTTGAGAAGAAAAGGTGTAATAACGTGTGTGTGATGGAAGTCCCCAGACAATAAGTAGTGCAATGTTGTTGCTTCATAACTTCGTCTGACAAGTTCTTTGGTACATGGTTTATTGAAGGACTTGCCTTGCGACAACTAAACTGACTGGATGATGATGTTTGAGAGGTTGTTGTAGGAAGCCACTAAAATGCCTGGTTAACTTTGCCTTTTCCTTTCTCTCTACATTTTTCCCCTCATGCCTGTTATATCGCCTTCTCTCTCTCTCTCTATCTCTTTGCTTTTCCCATACATTTGTACGTCATCATAATAAAGCAGCATGGACGACGAAAGTGAGGATACACACCCTTTGCGTATTACCCTCTCCATCTGTGTTTGTAACTTCTTGAGCAAGAAAATGTTTACCTATTTCTCAACAGCGTTTTGTGTTCACTGCCAAAAACCTTTTTACCTTTCCACACATATGTACATTATATTATTACTTTGTAGCAAAAAATTGTTTATGTTGTAAATTATTGTAAACCTTACGGGATTTTTCTCGAGTTATAAACCTGTCTGTCTGTAAAAACCAACCAATATTACATATAAAACCAGTATGTATGGTAGAAAAAGGAGACAATTTTTTGCCAAGAGACCAAATATCAGCAGCACATGTTTAAAGCCCGTGTGTACAACGATACACATTTGCAGTTAAGCTAACATTTATGCTAAGACATTTTAAGCCTTTACGTTTAATGGATATTGCAGGTACTTTAACCAGTTGCCACACAAGTTGAATAGTGTTCTGAACAAGACAACTAACCTTGCCTTGTTTATGAAACCACAAAACAATTCTAAGCTAAACTAACGCCATGTAAAATACGTATGGCATGTTGATGATTCTTTTAATATTTTGTACGCAGTTGGCAGTAAAGTATTCAACATGTACAATGTACAAGGAGGATTGACCCAGAAAATAAATTTGTTATTTTGTAACTTTGCATGCTTCAATACTTTGTTTTAAAAAAGACGGGAGCTAACATGAGGGGAATGCGAAATAATTTCATGTAAAAAGTGGACAAGTTTCCTAATCGTTCCACACCAGTACAATAAAGTGTTTTGTCAAAGTTAGCAATACCCAAGCGTACAGTGAATAAATCAGAAAAGCAAATAAAATTCTCATTTTCTCAAAATTGATCTTTTTGTTGGATAATATTAGCAGAAAATGTTCATCCTGAAAGCAGTAATTTACCCGAAACGCACACATTTTGTGTGTAGATATGCATTTGTATCTTGAGCCATTAGACGCTGCGTTCAGTAAATGGTGTGTAGAAAACTTTAAGAAAAATTAAAGCGATGCAAGCTTGCGTTGAACAATCTAACAAAGTGGTAAAATGAAAACAAAATGTGACTGCTGGAAACGGTCTGTGGTTAGTTTTTATTTGCTCTAGATTACAAGTATTCCCATTTCCTTCATGTGTGTGGGAATGGTAACAGTCCCACTGTGAGAAAAATCTACATTTGTTTTACCATGATCTTTATTTCAGGCTAATTAGGAAAAGTTTGACTGGCCATGCCATCCCATGCCGTGGCCAGCAGCAGCTTGTGTGAAATGTATAGTTATTCTAGTGAACAGCAAAATGAAAGTACAGTCAAACGTGAAAGTGAGAAAAGAGAAAGTTTTTTCTAGGCATTTCATTTTCATTGTTACCACCACTCTTGTTCTTTTTTTATCACTTTCCACACTTTCAGCATTATGTATGTGTAGAGTCACAAATCTGGTTGTTTTATCTTTTTTGAAATCTACCGGCTGACGGCCAGAAGCTTAGATTTATACTGGATAGCTTCACCAAATTTAATGCAAAATATCACACATGAATTTGAAGGTTCTCATAGCCGAAAAGGGCTCATGGCTCATGAATCAGAGTTATACCATGAAATTAAATGCGTGGTTATAAAACCAACTTACACGTGTGGTTTAAGTTGATGTAAGGATGATTTTATCATGAGAATTTAAAAGGCTAGTATAAATTTGCTAGTTGTATCAGGTATGAAATTAAAAACAATTTTAACTTGGAAAATTGCAAATTGATCTCTCGAGGAACAAACTTTTGTGGACATATTTATGTTTTTTGTTTCCTTCCGCTCAGCTCAGGTAGATATCTGCTCATGACTCATAGAGAAGCAAATTTAAAAAGTAATTTTGAAAATTTGATTTAGCTATTGACCTACTACCACAATACAATCGCTCAAAACCCTCCAGAGGATGTTCCTGTCATCCTTTTCCCATTTCGGCATTATTCTGACTACATGGTGTAATCTGATAGAAAACAGATCCCACCAATTACCGGTGTAGTGATAAAGCCATGGGGCCATGTTTATTTCCTTTCCGTTCTAGTCTAGACCCAGTTTTGTAGTTCATAGTATAAAATAGTATGTATGTAGCAGAGGAAATTATCAATCATTTTACACAAAATTATGGGCCAAGTTCTTCTCTGCATTATAATTTTATGCAGAACTAATTTTGAAGTTGGAAGTAAAAAATACAACCTTCATAAATTGTTCTGTTATAAATGTCGTAAAGCAAAAAAAACAAGATACTATGTATTTCTATTGTAAGATGTGAGGAGTAATTCTTTAAATTAGGAAGGAAATGTAACTCTTACAACATGAAATACTCTTGTGTTAAACGGAAAGCTTTCTTCTGGAAAATTTGGGGCGGCTTGATATATAAAAGTGGTCAGGCTGCTGCATGAAGTTCGTGTCTATTTTTGGTACAATACGGACCCAGGCTTCATTAGTTAACTTCCAAAAGTTCGAAGAAAAGTATTCCTGGTTGCATTACTTTGAGAAAACTATACACGGAGCCTAAAATATTACTTCTGAAATAAATATGTTACCTCAACGGTTTAATATGAATCAGCACCTTTTTTGCATTCCTCTGACACATCATCACGAAAGGTGTTTCCTGAAACTAAAGAATGGCAAACTGCGAATTGCCAGGTTTTACTTGCCTTTTTTCGCTCCCTTTCCAAAACTCTAAATAGATATACTATCTTTAACTTCTTCCTTGAGAATTGAAAATGAAGAAACCAGTTGTTCTTCGTTTCGTGCTGTACATAGTTTAGTCAACGAAACTTCTTTTAATATACATACCTTTCCAATTCCTTTTGAATCGGCAAGATTTCCGCAAAAGAGAATTATTTATTGCTAAATTCCTTTTTTGCTCTGTTTGATCTATGTAGGTTTGTACTCTTGCGGTTTTATCTCTTTAAACATACGAACGATATTCATTTCATATATATTAAATTTTTACTATTGGCTTTTTATAAAACAGAAATATCTTCCTGAACATTTAAAAATATTTGCAGCATTTAGTCCCACTCACGCACGCATGGAATTTTTCAAAGGCTATTGAAAACATGACATTGAACATATTTTTGAACTTATTGCGCACATAAGGATTCTTAGTCTTTATACGAAATCCTGTTAGCGAATGTCATTTTGATAGATGTCATTGTACAACGGAACTTTCCGAAGTGTATGTTACTTTCCTGTACTTTTCAAAAGCAGGATTCTTAGACATCTTTTTGTCCTTTTTCAGTGTAAACATTTTGTCATCTCTTTTAGTCAACTCAGCATCACTCATTTTATTGAAATGTAAATACCAAGAAAGGAGAAGCTAGAAGGTGTAAATTGTATACCTATTTCTAAGAAGAACCTATTTTTTATTTTTATACATTTTTAGGTAAACATACATTTTAATGTGGAATCTTTTCTGAAGCTACTTAGAGTTAAATTTTGCGCACATGTAATGTGAAGTCGTATTAAGTAAGTTTATGTAATTCAACATACATAGCTAGCTAAATAAATACGTGTTTTTAATGTAATTTTGTTTTATGCATTATATTTTGTACAAAGTCTAGAAGCTTAAGTAGGGAAAGGGAGGAATGAGATGTTATCCTTGGTATTATGCCTTGAAGTTGAAGCATCAGATACTTTTGTTGTGGATGGATGAACGCGTGAGCACTTAGTTTAATACTACCCGAATGAATGCATGGACATTTCGCATAGTCTATGGTTGCTAATAAAGGATAAGGGGATTTTACCCTGCCTTTGTTTCTCCACTGGTTTTAGTGGAAAGCCGAGCTTTGTATTTTTATTCCTTGTGAATTTATCTTACAACCAGCGCAATTCATCATGGAGTGTGGTGTTGCTGATAATATGGTTGCCAATCTATATATCAAAGAAAACAAATAGATGTTTGGTTTGCTTGCGCCCAATTGTAAGCAGTTGCACTTCAATTGCAAAGATTTCTACAAGGAAACTGGTATAAAAGCGACAGAAAGAAGATATGGCCGGCATTTTTTTCATGTAAGAATCCTCAAATTTTGAGCTTACATAAAATTACACATAATATTATTTTGACAATTTTATTTAAAAACTTCGTATAAAAATTAGTGAAACTAATATTTTGGGTTCATTTTTAGCCGAATGCGTTTTTTACATTTTTATTATTTGTTATGAATGCTGAATGGGGAGTATAAGCAATCTGTTGACGTCATTTAAAGGTGCTCGTTTCTCAATATTTTCAAATGTAACTTAAATTACTCTAGATTGAATAGATGTGAAACAAATTGTATACGGTAGGTACACTTGATTTAAAGGAGCTTAACTAGAAGTATGTATAGCTAAATAGATAAAACACCGCAACACGCTTACAGTGAATGTGAATATTATTCCATTAGCCAGTTCAGCCCATCAAGTACAATATTAATTTTAAGCAAAATGATGTTGAATTGTTGATCAACTAATATCCAGGATTTCCCATGTTTTTCATGATGCATACAATAATTTTTCAAATGAACTTGCTTTGAAGAATTTCCTTTCTGAGTGTGTCTACATGATTATGACACATATTGAATAGTACGCAAAATATGAGTAATTTTACATACATTTTGAATTGCAAATAAACTAAAGTAGCTCCAATTTTATTACAATTTCCTTAAATCACACGAAAATGTTCAAATTAATAAAAAATGATCCCAATCCCAAATGAGATTCAGATTTAAGCTTACTTCACCAAAAACTTCGACGCTAAACATTTCTAAAAAACAAACTTTTACGCACTCTGTGCTACAGTGGTGTCATAAGATTCCTAAGTGAGTCATTCTGATCTACACTTCTACTTAAAGAGCACAAGTAAAGATCATGGTTCCTACTTTTATTTTCTTTCTACATGCATAACTACATACATTTGTTGTAAATGTAAATGATAAAGTATTTCGCCATATTCTCTTATGCTACTCTTCTCTTGTGAATCACGTGGGAGTTTTTCTTGAAAGTGTGAATGCAGAATAAGTATGTTTGATGAGAACCAGACATTATTACTTTTTAAGTGGAGTTTACAGTAAAAGAACATAAATCCCAGATAAATTTTACCAAGTATTTATACAAAATGGAAAGAAAAGTACTGCACTACACTACTTCTGTTTGCCTCCAACTTTCCCATTCCTCAGCGAAGCAAAGATATTATGGAAATCATCCCTATTTCTTCTTTTTATTTTTCTTCTCAGAAGGATGATCTCATATAAATTTTTGTTAGACGTATCTCTTTCCATTTTAGTAACTCTATCTCACTTGCGCCGTGTTTGTTTGTTTGCATTATCTTTGCTTCTGCATAGTTTATCCTGGAAACATACCCAGCGAAAAAGTCTTAATCAAGACAGCTGAATCCACTTTCACTGTTATTTCAGCTTGACTTGACTCTTGAGTTTATATACAAAAAAAAACAATCTTTCCCTCAATTTTACTTTTTGACGAAATGTACAAGTATTCGTCATTCAATATTGTATACATTTTTTCCCATATCTGTTTTACATTGTCAAAATACATTTGTCATTCTAGTTTGACCTGCTTAATCTACATTGCACATACGTAAGATTTTGGCCTAGTATATCATTGAGTATTTATACTACATTTCTCATATAGCTCATGGAAAAAATGAGACCCAAAATTTAATAAGCTACTTTTACATAAAAGAAAAGTTAGAAACTTTAGGGTAGCATTAGCATTGATGCGATAGTATCGACACTTTTAGTACTAGCACTAATATTGCTAACGGCTGTCAGTAGCATAGAATAAATCAAATTTTCTCTTACGTCTGGTTTAGTAGGTAGCTGAAATCAGCGAAAAGGTTATCGACAAAAGTTTACGAGACCATGATGGTTTGCAGTTTTACCGCCATCGGGAATGTGGAAAGCACAATTCGTCAAATTAAGAGAAGAGATACCTGGTTCTGGTAGACTCTTTCACTCTGACGACAGTGTGTTAAAAGTGGCTGGCATGAGAAAAATTATCTGTGGGAATTGGAGAATCTTTGGAGTTTGGCACGTTTTTTGTTTTAATATGGTCGTAAAATTGATTAGGTATATAGAGTTGTATATGGAAATATATGTGGTGTAGATATCGTAAATAAAGGAGTTTAATCGTGTTCTCACTTCTTGCAGAGGCACTTGCTATTATATTTCATGCTATTGTATTTTTCTAACATAGAATATGGATTGGATGTACCTCGAATATCTCCAGGCTTGTTCTTCTTTTCAATAAGTCATCTAATGGCCTATAATGTTATAAATTGCGTTGTCGAGTAATTGAAACATGACAGATAAAAGGAGGACTTTTGGTTGGAAAAATCCTCACTTCATCTTTTTTAGTATAGCATATTGTCTGTGAGAAACGAAAACCCGCAACCTTGCTTGTTTCTTCCTCCCAGTGTCACTAGCAATACTTCACCTCTCTTAAATCTCCTTGTGCAGCCAAAAACTCATAAATTCCCGATTGAAAACCTCATGTCATAACTTCATAACATATTAACCTTGAATTGAAAATAAGACAAAAAACGTTTCTGATTATTTTACAAAGAATATATACGTATGTAAGTTAGAAATTTAAATTGATTAAATTATCATCACTACTTGTAAAAATGTACGTAGAAATCAGAGATCGAAGTTTTAATTCAGTTCCACTTTGGTTCCATTCATAATCAAAGGAGATTCGAGAGTTTTCGATAGCTTGACTTATGATTAGATTAGCCGCAAACAGATTAGTTTATTGGGCTTTTTAAGTCTTGTCATACTAAAAAAACACTCTAGCTTTATACACTTGAATTGCATGCACGTGTGGAATTTATATATCATAAGATCTGGTTTGCTTTGATCGCGTCATAAGCTATCGGATTTGCAATGTGACTAGATGAAATTCATTTTCGAAAAGTACCTTTTGAATGATCCAAAAGAAGACTGACAACTAATGCTATTAAATTTATCTATTTAAGGCTTTGAAACTTTAGTTCTAGTTAAATCTAATATTTTTGATATTTTGAGTATCAAGTTTTTATATTTGATTTGATAGTATACAACGTACTTAGTAGTAGACGTATACTTGTATCCAGATATTTCAGAACTGGAATTTAATACACGTGTGTAAGCACAACACGTGGATTTCTTTCCACATAGCTCACATGTATTTTACAACATGAAATTTGTGCCGAGTATTAAAAAACTAACCAGGTACACATTCAAAATTATACCAAACTTCTATGAATGACTGAAACTATACTACAAATATTTAAGTCGACTTTACTTGGAATATGAATATTCTAGAATATGCATTTGCAATTGGACATATTACCTGTGACTGCCACTGGATTATTTGACCACGTTATAAAATATTATTGTCGTTGTCATTATACAATACAGAGAGTTGGGTTTAAAAAAAGCTCACCTTTGTAATTTACAGAAAATGTGTACTTCCTTCATTTCTGCAGCCCACCATACGAAGGAAGAAGTAGCAAAAGTATAAGATCTTATGTAATCCTTGTCTCGCAACAGCAATATTGTTGACTGTACTATTTAATTCTAAAATCAGGTTGGTTTTTTTATATTCAATGTGGATTATCAGAAAAGCTAATTTAAAATACTACCGGTATTTGATGATAATGATGACCAAGAAAAACTTCCTTCTAAACCTTAGCAGATGAAAATACGAATGTTCACTGCAATTCTAATCCTGGCTGTATGTCAATTTGTCAATGTTAACAATAGCATATCATTAAAGGTTCACGATGCAAAATGCATTTATAAATGTAGATTTGTCTTGTCTGTGGCGTAGTACACATTATATGCTTCACTTACAGAAAAAGGTCATTACTTTTCTGAAAGAAAACCAATCAATTCAAACGATGCTATAATGCTATTGCCTTGCAAGTAGAAACTAAAATGAATGATCGTCTTGAAGACCAAGTAATGCTTGTGTGTCGTGAACCCGAAACCCAATATTATTAACATGCGGGTATGAAGCAAACTTGCATTCTAGTTGTACACAAGAAAAAAAGCATTCTACTTTCTCAACGCTCTGAAGAGAAAGAAGCCACTTTATTATTGCAATAAAACGTTTTTTCTACAGTAAAACTTGTTTCTATAATGGCTTTGCTGAGGGGGGATAAAAAACATCTTTTTCCCTCATAATTCAGGAAAAATCAGTCACGCTCTTTGAAAGCAACCATTCTTCATTATTTCCTGCTTCCTGGGCAAACAACAATGCATTGCAATATATCACAAATTCTAGACAAAATGCATCAAGAAAAGCAGGTTAGAAGTTTTCTACTTTTACTTTTATGCAAAAGTTAACCAGAAATTGTAGTCAAATCGGTTGCATTTCTCTTTTGCCCAGTCTTACTTCAACTGCTGCAAATACTAAAATAAACTGGATTGTAAGTATGCGTATGTATCTATACATTTCTACGTAATATCATATTACTAAACCGAAAATAAGGTGCAAAAGGTAATTTGTTTACGTGTATATTATGATGCAATACACATATATGCACATATGTATGTAGGTGGTGAGCTTAAAGTCAGAGCCGAAAGCTATTCAACTAAAAGTTTACAAAAAAATGTTCTATGTCATTGTTCCTGGAAGCATTTCCTTAATGTGAGCTCCACTATACTTATAAGGTACTCGAAGCTAATGCTATTTTCATCAATTTGATTCGTTTATTTCTCTCCACTGAAATTAAATAACCGTCTCAAGATACCCCAAAAGTACACGTTCGTACATTTCTTCTAAGCTCATTCGGCGAAATATGTATGAGTCACTCTACCATACAGAAATGGAATTAGTGACTTGTCATTTCCACTGGCAGACACGATACCATTTTCCATGTTCGTAAATAAATTTCAAAAATGTTAAAGTACAGCGCTCATAAAACCCACAGAAAAAGCTAAACACAGTGCAGTCAAACGATGCGTAATGAGATCTTGAAAAAACCCTTCTGTTGGTACAAAAAACAGCGACGTAAAAAATAAAGAGACACACGCCTGTTTTGCTATTTCTCTTCCACCCGCTGTTATACTTTCAGTTGTACGTAACAAATTGGAGAAAAATGAAACACTAAACGAACAACTTTCCCTGCTCACTAACTTTCCATTCATTTGCGAACATACATACATTACATTGCATACTTATGTGTCCCATCGCACCATTTACAACTTACAATATGTACTGTAAATGCGTAGCCAATTATTAAACACACAACAATGTTTTCTCCTGCTGACAAGCTTGAATTGTTATAAATGGCTTACCTTCTTTTAAATGATAGATCCAGACCATAACTCAATTCATCTACTCCATTTCAAAAATGATGTACTATTACTGATATCGTAGAACTATTAGTGCTTCTACTCCTTTTCACAAGGAAAGAAAAACTGCTCATTGTTATATGCTCTACCTCTGCCTACATACTACGGGTGATGGATGTGAGTAACTGGAGCGCTTAATCCATGTTTTTCTTAGTTATTTAAGCAGGACTCACGATTAGTTTTTACAAAGAAGATGTGGTTCATGTGATGTGGATCTATGATATTTTACATTCTTTATACATGCCAAATACTGGCAGCCGTAACAAAACATGTCAGTCAGTAGCTACACATTCATGTCTTAAGCTTTATTTTCCCTTTTGTATAGTAACCCACATGGTTGTTGTATTTTACTGGCCTTCAGTGCACGATTTCTCTCGCAAGAAACTACAAGCATTCGTATACAGGAACACGTTAAGTGAAAGTTATTGTTCATTAATTCATAATACCTTTCGGAGAGCCCACCATTACATATGATTAGATTAGCCTGAATTACCACTTTGTAGCCTTCCGTTACAAATGGTTTTGTACTTGAATTTTGTATGAATGTGTTTCGATGTAATACGTAAATTGGTATACGCAACTTGACTCAATAAAATACATTGGTTTCTTTGCAAATGCTTTGATCAACGAGTTTGAAAATGTGATTTTTACTGAAATAAAACTGCGGTACAATGCAGTGCCCAGGTAAATGGATAAATATCATATCCGAACTTTCCTTTCATTTAAGTAGAACAGTAATACAGCAGCATACATATATCACTAATGATTATAATAGCCTATGGTCCGGATGTAATATCTTTGAAATTTGAACAGTAGTTGTTAGTGCACTCGTGTGTGAAGAAATATTGCTGAGTAAAAAAAAGTTTTTATTGTTGAACCAATGTAGTATGAATGTCCCCCATTTGTATAGCCGTTCATTCACTTGGGTAGTTATACAATTTTCCTGTGTGATGATCTGTATAATTTATTATAATTACCATCAGGAAACAGCATCTCATGGTTAGATTCCCTGCTGAGATTCTTGACGAAGTTAATTTTTCATTCCTAATAGCTCTAACCATAGGTATTTTGAATAAAGCCAACTTAGACTATTTTGAAAATATAATATTTTTACATTACATTTTAACCAAAGTACAAGCGACTATAGCATTGCTTTATCGAAATGATGCCTGGTCCTATTGATATGTATGTCCTACTATTCTTACGAATGCATACATAGGTACCTACTTCAAAAACTGTCACAAATTAAGTTTTTAGTGCACCTGCTTACATACCTCTCATTCAATGCCATTGCTTTCTCACAGAAATAACCCACACGTTTTGCGTCATCAAGGCCTCTAATAAACAAGCTCATTTTGCCTTTGAGTGTTTTGTGTACATTTCCTGGAAAGTATAGAATTTTTCCAGCTAAAATGGATATAAATCACTTCTATCATCAGGTTTCGATACAATTCACGTTACTTTCATCATTTCCCGGTTTTAATTGTTATACAATTAGCAAAATGTGTACGAATAAAAGCTTTCAAGAAATGAGTAGGAGGCACCTGATCATTAAATCTGATCCATTTGTGCAACTGAATGAAATTGATCAACCATTAGCAATGTTCGCGACATTGTAATTACATATCCAGAGCTTTGAGAATCATTTGCCGTGTAAAAAAACCCGAGAAAGCGTTGTTAAATACACCGCTTATAAACCGAGAACAAAAGTAATGATTAACGATCTCCAACATGTAATATTGACATTATGATGAATAGCCTTTTTCTTTTCCGTTTATGTAGGGAAAGGGAGAAAGCAGACGTTTGTCTCACTCATGAAACTGGAGCAAAAAAGGGGGCGGTTGTACAAGAGACAAAGGAAGTGAAGTGCTTCAACCTAAAGGATGCCGTACAATAATAAGCAAAAAAGGATGATGATAGTAATGTCAAGAGGATTTGTCATTATGCCACACGAAAAATTGCATGTGCTCTTTGGTCTCATCTTAATGACACAATATTTCACAAGCGTTACGACGAGCGTTTCATTACTATCATCATCTTCGTCCTTGTCGTCAGAAGCATCAGACCAAGCACAGGAGACAAGAGATAAAGCATCATTTTCATCGTCAATGTCGGCCCCATCGTCATCATCTAAATCTATGCTGTTGTCAGCGCCCCCATCACATCATCATCCTTCATCAACGCACTTATTGTGGCCTGCTGCAAGAACTGTGTTGCGAAAACAGCATCACTCCAGCAGAAGTTCGCACTCGCATCTTGCCATGCCAAACTCATTCCATCATCACTTGATACCAAATTCAGAAAATGATTTGCGACTTTCACTAATGCTGGATAAAATAGATGATGAACCAATAATGAAAATCTCGCCTAGCTCAAAACATCAGAAAAGACATGTTGGATGCGAGAATTGTACATCAATAAGGCATGGTGGTGGCGGTAGTGACGGTATTAATAATCAACGGAAGCTGGTGCGAAGAGAAAACGCAGCTCAAGTGAATGCTTTCGACTCACATGGACAAATACATTTAATGTCCACTTCCACAAGTCCTGCAATCTTATTGAGCGATGATGCTGTCATTGAAGTCGGCACTGCCAATACCAGTAGTCCTTATAATCAAGGAAATAATAACATAGACATCAGCAGAAGTGATTCTGTTGAAAGAAAAAATAGAAATCGTGACTCAGTCGGCATGTGTCGATTTAGAGTTTTTATGCCTCGAACTCCATTTCAGTTAGAAACGTGTGGATGGTGCTACCAGTACATGAAAGATGATCCTAATATTTTTGGAACTCCTACGAAGAAACTCAACTATACTTTGGGTAGATTTTATGATCAAGAAACAAACAACTCTTATATAATTTATCAGCTGAAATTTAATGGAACCAGGGTAAGTATTTAAAATTTGACGAATACAAAAACGTATGAAGTACAAAAATTTAACTCACATCTGTACCGAGTTTTCAAATACTGAAAGTCAAGTTTATCTGCAGTTTTAAAAACATGCACAATTGAAGAAATTTATTAGTGAAAACGCTATACTAGTAACGGTAACGGTGTAATTTAGTTCTCAAGCTTTCTTATTGCCTATTCGATGGAATCGGCTTAACTAATAGAAAGCAAATTTAGGAGAAGCTATAGGATATATACATCAGCATTTTAATACAATAGGTGAGATGAAAACTAAACTACGCGTTAGAAACAAATCTTTTATTTGTACAACTAAGTAAAACAAGTAAACAAAATATCTCATTTATCCAGTGTAGTGTGGTATGCACCGGATAATATTTGAAATCCATCAGGCACAAAAAATAAGATGAGAAGATAAAAGAATGAAAAGCTTTCATCAAAGAGTAAAAAGCAATGAGGAGGAGAAGAAAGCAAAGTTATCATACTTACAGATTTCACACACGAACTAGAAAAGTAGCATTAGGCAAAAAGACAAAGGGCATGCATACTCTGTATAAATTTCTTTAAATATATAATAGCAGCCAAATAATATATACAAAACGATGCCTAGAGTGATATGGGAATACAAAAATAAAGTTAACTTCAGTGATGTGATGTGATAAGTACTCTGTTTTATGTAAACTGTCGGCATTTTATCTTTTTTGGCAAATTTTCACATGAATTTTATGTACTTAATCTGAATTATTTATGTAGAAACAACATTCACATAAAACATCTCTGTATTTTTAGACAATAGAAAATTAGCAGCATTCATAATATTCATTTCCCCAGTCTCCTAACAGTGTGGACCTTCATTGAATCCATTGTACGTCAACGTACCAGTATATTGCATTTTTATACATGTTTATAACCTATTGCAAAAAAGAGTATGAAAGATGAGATGAAGGATGAAGTATAATACTTAAGCCTTCTAAAGTCCACAAACCCAATTTAAACCACACTATAGCAATCCAACTCCATCCAAAACTACTATCATCATTTTCATTTCTGTTTCTATCCATATCATATCATCTCACAAGATCATATATTATATTATATGAAAAATGAATAGAAAGCAGAAAGTGATACTTTTGGGTGAAAGGCCAAAAGGCATTCATTCGTTTATTTGCATGAGCACCCTTGCTCAACACAATGAAAATAATAGTATGCAATATTAGCAGTGACAATAATAACAAGTGGTAGTGTTAGTAAGGTAGTAGAGAAAGCATCTAAAATTTATAAGCATGTATATTTGCTACTTTCGCTGTTTCCTATCATTTAAGCCACCCCTCTGCTTCTGCTGTGCCTTTGCGTTTTTCTGTGATGATCACCACACCAGCCTCATCTATGCAATATATTTTATCTTTTCTTTCACTCAGAAACACATAAAAATGTTCGTGGTAATAACAATTCAAAAGAGGCAGGGAAAATAGCATTTGGCGCGCCTACACACTAATACTTCTTTCATTTTCATATTTATTTAATTGTACCATGTATGACTATGTGTACTACACACTCTACATATTACACAATATAAACTCGAGTAGTCTTTTTACTATGATCACATCGCATTCTTTACAAAACCTTTTTTCATTTGCGGTACAAGTAAAATTCATATAAAGACGAATGAATGTTGCTCTCATCTCATCACAAATGCTTCATTCTACAGTATCTGGTATCTGGTTTACCGTTTCGTTTGTGAAAGCACTATCACTAAGAATATTAGTTTCACAGATGAAAAAATATGGGAAATATTATAAGAATACTTGTCGCTTTCATTTTTTGGTTTGGTAGAAAAAGCACTTTCAAATGATGTACCAACCTAACCAGCCATACTTTCTTTCTTGGTATTTTGTGAATGGTTAAAAACAGAAATGAATGCATTACTAATATTAAATACGGGAGAATGCTGTCTTGTCATTCCTTCTAAGCGGACACAAGTACCTTGTATGAATAATGTTGTTGTTTAACCGTGTGTACTTTCCCGTAGAAAATTGTTGGGTGCGTGTAATATATTATGCATGTTTGGTACACGTATAAAGAGAAAACCACACTTCTACTATGAAATGCTAAACGAAAAACGTTGGACAATAAGTACGATGAACAAACATGCATAACCAAAAACATTGTAGCAGTCAGACATCGATTTTAGCTAGAAAGATAGTTTTTCGTAGTTCGTACTGTACGGAATGGTCTAATATTTAATATTTTTGAGTTTGGATTTGAGTATTTTATTCAAATGAGTTTTTGTCTTGAGCTATTTTTATCCTGAATGTTAAGCTGAAAATGTCTACGTGTCATACCTTTTTTTACCAATGCGTGTGTATTAATGTAAGCAAGCAGCAAGCAATGTAACTAATTTCTAAGTGTAAAGATTTTCTTTTCTAAGTGTTCACATTTTACTGGTCAATGCCTTTTGTGAAACATTCACCTTTTTTTGTCCTAAATGCCTTTGCGGTGGAATTGCATTGCCACCGCATCATATCTCACCAGTCCAAGTCCAGTTCTTGTAGCAGAAGCATGAGAGCAAAAAACGTCAAGCTGCTCATGTCTTCCTTTTCTTTTATGAAGTAAAATTACTATTATTTTAAAGCATTCAATCTACCAAGTTTGTGTACCATCTCCTTATTTTACCATTTATGCCTAGTGCACAAGCTAACTATTCTCCATAATATGCATCCATAAGCCACACAACTTTAATCACGAAGAAAATCATATTTTATGCACCAATTCAAACAATTTAGACTGACTCCTCGTCATCACGTACACCTTATACACAGTCTTTAGTTTGAGGATATTCAATTGTCAGTCTGATGTGATGTTATAATGTAATTTCTCAATGGATGTTTGATTATAAGAAAGGGAAGTGGCCATTATTATAATAAACTAGGCTCATTTTTGCCACCATCTTTTGTCAGGTACATCCCCTTTATGAAATGTATGGCGATCTTATTACGTAGCATGTTTTGATATTAAGATACGACTATGACGTTAGCAAATAAACTCTATGCCGTATGTATGAGTTCGTGCATGTTTGTTTGATGGTTCATACTTTTTTGTGGGAGAGTAATAATAACTTCGTATCTCAATTGTATTGTGTGCCTCCGGGGACCTTGCTAGTTTGATGGGCGTAAAAAATACATTTAAGAGAAAGTGAGCGGCTCACATCGTGCATTATAATGTTGTGTTTCGATTATATTATGAGGAGCCAAAATGGCTACTGTTTATAGTTGAATTACTTAGCTTCGCTAATGACATGAATGACTACCTCTTGTATTATTTTCTACGTTATCTCTTTTTTGTGAACGAGTGGGCGAATTCGTGACGAAACAACAATGGTGGAGGAGTATAGAATTAATATAAATAGATTGGTGCCGGCGTCATACAATTTAGACGATGTAACTAGGTTGATTTTTGTGTTAAATGCATATAAGTTGATACTCGTTTTCCCATGACATGAAAAGTTTCGTTTGATGGTTAGTTAAAGGTTTAGCCAACGTGCATAGTTTTGGGGGAACGGGTGACAGGGGAGGGGACATTGCATTGCATTGCAGAGGGGACAATAAGGTTTATTAGGTATTCGGATGTCATACCGGTAGGATTGACACTTCTTTAACGAAATAAGAATGTGATTGTCTTGAGTAAGTCCCAGAGTACTTCAAAAACACGTAGTATAAAAGGAATAAATAATCATTACAAAAGAACATTACCTTATATTTCAATTTACCTAAAGCAAAAAATTTAGAAGCAGCATTTTTATTACTAGACAAAAAAAGGATAAGAAACACCCAAGTACCTTCCATTTTTTCATTTCTTTTCATAACGTTGGGACTTTCTTATCTGAGATAAGTGTGAATTGCCATATATAAATTTAATGGACATTGTTCTTTTTCTGCTCAATGGACTAAAGTGTTATTTCATAAAAAAAATATGATGAATTAGTCACCTCAATGGCTTTACTAAGAACAGCAGAAAACATTGAACCACATTCCATAACTTAAAAGGCCATTGAAGTTATAAAAATAATACATTATATTTCGTCTTTAGTTCTTTGCCACGTTAATTGTGCCCATTTTCTCTCAAAGTAGAAGCGATGTCTTTTTCGCTATTTTCCTTGCACTTTCACTTTTGTTTCCGAATAGATACCATAAAACTAAGGCTTCTTATATTTGGCAGTTGCTCCAAGACGAAAATAGAAACATGAAAGGAATATAAAGCAAAAATATAGAAGTGCTCTCTCCTATTTTCACTCCTTTTCTTTCGCTATCTGCTTGGTTCTGTTGTGACAGTTGGCTATTCTGTAGCCAATCATGTACTATTTTTGTACACGATACTATAGAAAATGGCTAAACAACTTGATAATGGAGGGATAAGCAACATCTCACCAATTCATAAGTTCGTAGACCATACAAAGATGTTTGTTAAGTGCTTATGTCTTCTAAGCATTTGCGGAGAAAGTCTTGATGCATTTCACGTTTTCGCATGAGAAACCTTTTGCCTTGAGGCGATTAGAAGAAACTTGCTGGCAGTTTTTCAAGATACATATGTGAACTTTCCGCTTTATTACGCTTTGTCTGAAGAAAAGAAAAGGGTGAAGTGAAAGGGGTAACATGTACTAGTTGTTGCGCAATACAAAACTGAACCATACGTGTTCGTGAATTTTACGGCAAAAACCAGTTTTTACATTTATGTGTATACCCACATGCATATCTATAATATGGAGAAAGTTGTGAAGTAGGAAAATGTAATATAATTAAGAATCAAGAACTTTCTCTAGGTTTTCACGCATATATACGATTACCTTTTTACTTTTGACGATTGAAAGCTATACTTGAAAAGTATTGTCAATCTTTTTGTTGATACATTACAACAATTAAATTACAAATTATCTTAGCACTTTAGTTGGACTTGGCTTACATTATTTTGTGTCAAAGATCAGCAAATGCAAAACGTGCGCTAAAAATTGTGTTAATTCAATTGATTCAATGAAACTGGTTACTTGCAATGCAAAAATCACAAATATCTAGTTCTTCACCTAATTTACAAAAATAGGCTATTTTCGTCAGCGTGTGCCCGGTTTGGTTGTAACATGAGCCATTATTCCCATATAATTATAGATGCAAATTTCACTGTAATGTCAATAACACGGCAGAAACATCATGAAACATCAGATAGTTCGCTACGCGGAGTAAACACTCGTTTTCGAAAGTTAGTTCCCAGTTACAAGGTCATCTGCACCCTTTAAAAAAATGGTCACAAATGCGAGTCAAAGCAAACCTGATTTTATTTTAATGATGTTGCAAAGCAAACAGTCATTCTCAAAGAATACTTTCATTTAACCACAAATTTATTACTAGAAACCAGACGCTTGAAAAACCTGTAATAGTCAAAGAGGATAAATTAGTTTTGTTTTCTTTTCTTTAAAAAGTAGAAAAATATCATAGCTCATGAGAGTTCATTTGCATGGCTTCGCCCTTCCATTTAATTACGTTTTTTGTAGAAGCACATTTGAGGTAATAATTACAGCCATTATCTTCTCGTCTCTTTTGTACACTAAAAAAGCATGGAAATATGATGTGTTTTTATTCTTACACTCACCACCGAAAGTTGAGTTGTGCGAGAAGCCGTAAAAATTTCGAATAATGGTATTGTCCTGTTTGTTGCCGAGCCGTTAACAGAATCAGCAGCAGGAGCTTAAAAAGAGTGTGTTTGCCCATAAACACATTCATTCATTAATAGCCATTAGTGTAAAATACTTAAGCAAGCTATGTAGATGCTTAAAGCACAAACACAGGTTTATATCGAGATGTTGTTTTGCTTTGCCTTGTGCCACTCACTTTCATTAGTATGCCTAATGTTTACCGTCAAGAAATGGGAAAAAACTTTTACGCAAACACGCCACAAGCCAAGATGTGGTATTGCTGTATCGTATAAGTCAAACTTACTCTATAAACAAAATGTTGTGCCATTTTATCCTATACATTTCATTGATTACTATCATTACTAAACGGTCATAGTCGTGTAAGTTCATGTTGACATGCTGATGTAATTCTTTGGACTATTAAGACGGTTAGGTTGAAAGTTTGGATTTTTTTATACAAAATATTGCTTACTATGTATACGTTTTGTGTATCCATTGCATTCTTACTTCGTCTCCGACTCCCAAAATTTTTAAATCATGTTGATTAGTTTTATTTACTTTCTCCTGCACGAATTTTGGAGACAGTCAGTTAGGCAACATTTAACGAACACGTATTTAAAATTCAAATGCAGAAGTCAAATCGAATACGTCAAGTCAAAGTCGTCTTAACTAGAATATTAATAGAGATTCAAATACATGCTTGACGAACTTCTTTATAAAGAACGCCAATGAGTTGGATTAGAGATGGGATCGTTAAATAAAAGTTTTGTGCAAAATAGTACTCAAATCAGTCTTATACAGAACACGAAGAATATCATTAGATGCTGACCTTGTTCAGATGGTTGAGTTGACGTTTTACCCCAGTTGCGTTAAAGTTTGAACAACTTCTTTCGAGTTTTGCTTTAATTTGTTTGCCTTTGGAATGGAAATCTCTGAGAATTTTTTTAAAAGTGAACAAAAATAAAACATGAAAAAGCATGCACGCATGTGTTACATTCGTCACTCTTACCGCTTACATTTATGTATCCTCTTTCAAACAACGTACCAGTGCTCAACTTTCTAGTACTTTTCTTCCAGAAAGTAAAGTGAGCCATATTTTTATCGTCATCATTATCATCATCCTCGCATAGTGTGATGATCATCGTACCATTTCATGAATTGTCACGTTGAAAAATTTCAGCATGTAGGATTTTACGGCACGTTTAGCAAAGAAAAGATGTTAAAATTAATCTTTTACAGCAAGACGAATTTCTATCTTGACTCCTCTGGTGGTTTTACTTTTGCTGTATATATTGCTTGTAAAAATGCGAATGAACACATTGGAATTTGAGTAAGTTTGGGGGAATCTCTAAAGAGCCTTTCATATTTATTAAATACGTGCATTATAACAAGAAGTATAATGAATGGATACAATAAAAATTCTCTGCTCAGCAAAATGTCTCGCAGAGAAAAATCCTTTTTCACGTTATTCCCATTTCATATCTTCATCATAATCATGATGATCATCAGGGAAAAGGAATAATTTCTACATCACAGCTTTATAGCTTGTTTCTCACATTTCATGTGTGAATTTATACACATAGTATGACGCGTCACTATTATGTTTTATGTTTAATAGTTTGCTCTACACAAAACATACATACAATGACTGAGATTACTACTTAATTTTAAATGAATGAATGCTTTGTACAATTTCATTTTTTCAGGACGTGAAAAGTAAGTGGTATTTTGGATTTTATGAAGCGTCAAGAACACGTAATGAAAATGAAAAGTGAGAGTAAGACTGAAGTACGTATCTCTTTGGCTGAAGTGTCACAAAACTTGTACAACTAGAATTGATAGCGGGCTGTCTGTTGTCTGTCCAACTCACTTGTCTTGTGCGTTTGGAAAGAATATGGCAAAATTAAAATCTTTAAACATGTTATATAAGCATGTATACTGAAACAGTAAAAGTTCCCATTTGCTTATTTCATATCAGTTGAAGCATCAAATGTGTTTGTGAGTACAGTTGGTTGAGTCCTCATGTTGCATCTTTCACATCAACGGCAACACTCACTCACGGAAATGATTATATGGTGAAAACTTTATAGCTATGCTTATACACAGAAAAAAATCTTAGTAAAGTACATGTAATAATTGTTACAGATGTTTCACCCAGCATGTAATAGAAGACTTTATGTATGGTTTCGTAAAAATGACATGACAGGAAGTACAGCTGTTAGCGTATATGGTCGGAAAAGAAGAGTAACATTTACTTTATCTCGTTTACACATAACGTACAAATTGTTTAAGTTCTCAAAAAGACTCATGACTCATTAAATTAATGTATCTATACTAAATAGACAGGCTGTTGGCGACACGTTGTCTGAGCCAATGAAGATGAACTTTGCCTGCATTCAAGCATAGGAGCATATCACTGGCTGTAACTTACTGTACATGTTACTTATGTTATTATAATCTTA
>JAQFXM010003010.1:0-22051 GCA_034693345.1 Entomobrya multifasciata | reverse complement strand
ATTTTTTTAGAACGGAGTAGATTTATCCTGACCGTGTATTATATTCTTGAAGGGAAGGGAGTTGGATGTGGATAATATTATGAAAAAAGAGGATTTTTTTATCTTCTATGAAAAGATGATGCTGGAAGCATCGTACACGGATCACTGAAAGATCATGCACATTTTTAGGTTGAAAATGTTTTTATATAATTTCCTGAGTGCCTACAGATTTGGTTTCTCTCTTTCACATTGACTATGAAAATCTGAAAATTATTGTACAAAAATACGTTTTTTGTGCGAGTAAATATATGCCTTAAATAGAATGTTGCAACTTGCATCCTAGGTCTGTGTCCGAGATGCAATGACATTCATGTTTTGTTAACCTTGTAAAACGACCTATAATTTGTACCCATTGGCATTGCACTATTATTGAGAAATTCCTTCATGGACTGAAAGTAAAAGTGAATTTATCTTTGTTTTGTTGTAAACATGTTTTGGGTGAAAAAGCAGTTTCCCGATTTGTATAAATTATATAATGTATGTGTACTCGAAGCAAAAAGCACATCTGAACTGAATACATGAAAGTTGAATATCTACTTTGCTTTGTTACTTGCTGTATTAGTATTTACCTATAACCTATTATGTCAACAATTGGTTGTTGAAGGTCAGAATATTGGATGAAAATACCTATAATTTGTATTTGTATGTTAAATTCAATTCGTTTGCTGCTGGAGATCTCTGATTTTGTATGATGCCTGATTTAAGTGCAACTCTGTAAGTTGAATTTTGTTCAGGGAGGAGAGTACAACAAAGCAATCATAAGATTTGTAAGACCAGTTCGATTTGATGTGGAATACATTGTATGCATTGCGATTAAAATGAGAGATGAAAGTGATGATATATTTGATTGAGGTTGTTCTTGGGAAAATGTATATGCATGCAAGGCAAGGGGATTCACCAAATCCAGACTATTGTTGCGCTGATGAATTCCATTACACCTTATGCTTTTATCTGTGTACTTTTACATGTTGCATTGTAATGCAAAGAAATAAGATGGACAGTGATTGTCTTTAACTCTAACATCTGCTTGTATCTAGTATCTTCTTCATTCGAAATTTTCTTTTTGAATAGCAGAGTGCTCATTGTCAGTGTTCACGTTTTATCTGCCTGCTTTTTGTATCATAAACTTCTCATTTCAATTTAAGAGATAGAATGATTTTCACATTGTTGACGCCCCATCAATTTGTCTGAGCAGGCACTTTTTATGCCTGGAGCAATACAATGCGCTAGGGAGATTACTATAATTTTTTGTGCAAACGAAACCAGATTACTATTTTTTAAACACAAATAATACGTTACATTGCATATTTTACACACAAAAAAGCAGACACCTGCTATTCGTTTGAATTGAAGGGTCTTACTAGACTGGACTGGACAGCAGACAACCCATTCCTGGGCAAAAAGAAAGGATCAAGAATCAAGACTACGTCGTTGACTCAGTTGCAATATAAGATCAACAGGTAAAAAATATTATTTCAAGTTTTAGTATTCCTGATTAATACATAGACACACACATACACGAGGATTCTAAATAGTGATGTAATATATAGTAGGATGTGGTGCCGGTGCCATCATGATATACGATATACACTGATATTGATTGGGAGACACAATATATGTATTTTTGCGGTATTTGCTATTTAACTTTTGGAGATTTACAATTCAAAACTATAGTGAGCGTGCTTTGTGAACAAGAGAAAAGTTTTGCTTGTGTGCAAAAATTAAATCTCTATTGACTCTATTCATTCAACTCATAAAACAAGGAAGTATAAATTGAACACTTCTTAAATCAGCCCATACACAGTCAATTTTTTACTATTTACTCTTAGTTATTTGAGCATTAGAACGTTCACGTTCATATAAGGTTGATAAATAAAAGTCAAATTTTCATGGACATCAGTGATTAGTATTCACACTTTTACCTTCGTTTCCGCCAGACTCTAGTATGTAGTAGAGACTTGATTACAGAATACTAGAATACAGAACAGCATTTCGCTACTTAAAGCAAATGTGTATGAATACATATTTGCATACTAAAACAAAAAATACGTTAATCTTTCATGACAAGCGAAAGTACTAAAAATATAGTTAATTTTATGTTCTTTCGATGATGAAAATTAAAATGAAATGCTTCTAAAAGAATCTAATGGAAGACGTGGCATTGTATGCCCTTGCTCGTATATTTCGCTGTAAATATTTGCTGTCATGAATTTACACAGTATAATTCTAAAAATAATTCTGATGATTATGTTTACAAGGAGTGAATATAAAGCTACTTACAACCCTAACTAACTATAAGCTATTGTAAAGCTTTTGGAGGAATGGATTTGACAATTATATATAGTTTTGTAAAATTTAGCACTTCATACGATTCGTACTTTTTAAACATTTAGTAGCTCATGATTCGTAATTCGTAATACAATGGAACTTCAGGATATGCTAGTCATTATACCCCAAATATCATGATAGAACTAATATATACGAGGTTGATGTAAATTTGCACTAAATTTGCAACGTCGTAATTTCAGAATAGCACCGTCAGGTAAAAAGTTTGGAATTCAAAAGGTGGAAGCATTTTTTCAAACACTTCAGTTTTAAGCCTCGACTACATAATTTTGACGATTTAAGTAGTATCGATTAAAAGGTTCGTCACATAAAACACCTTCCTCAATCTCGCGAATAGCATAGTCGTATTGTCGTATATAGTGCTAGTGCATTATATAATAGAATGGAAATAGAATTGCTTTTTATCGACGGATATATGTATTACACTACAGCATGAATTTCACTATGTTTCTCAAGGTTGATGTTTAAATATATAATTAGTCACAGCATCTCGTTCATCATGCAGCGTTAAAGCATATTTGTGGAAAATGTGACTCATCTCCTCCCACTTTAAAAACTATACAAAGAAGACTGCACCTCCTTCATTTCACATAGGAATAGGAACTCAAAAGAAGGTTTTCACACATTCATTAAATGTGTTGTTTCATCTGAAGTTACAGCAGATTGCAACATAGTACAAGCGTCAACTGCGGTGCGAGTTACATAACATTAGTGAATTCTTTAGAAGTTCATAGTTCATAGTTCATTTCATCACATTTCATCACCGACATTCAGAGCAAGCGGTTGAGTTGGCAAGAGTGGAGACTTATATATATATTTCTTGTGGTCTTACTTTTTTACGCCACATTTTACTTCCGGTGCGCATGTCGAATGAGCAGCTCAGCTGGAGTATTTTTGCAAACATATAAAGTGAAACATCAAGGCTTGCAAGTTTGCATTCAAGATTTTTGTTTGTGAAAAGCTGTTCTGGAAGATTTTGTGTCGTTGTAAAAATAATTAACGTTACGACGCATGTTCGTATAACAAAAGAATGGATGAGAGTGATACAAAAGCGTCTTTGAAGATTTAAGTGTGCAAAAATGCGCTATAACTCTCTTATGAGATACAAAAGATCAGCATCAATCATCGTTTCTACTTTAGTGATAGCGATAGCACAAGTAATACGTATGTTGAAGTGAGTGAACTGCCTTGTTCGTGCAATCGTATTTAAGGAACACTTATCCACATACATGACCAGTAGTTGTTCTGCAAAAAATAAAGCTGAAAATAGTACAAAAAATCATACTAATGAACTGCAACATCTCCATCTCATAGCTTTTAACATTACGGACAACGGACAAAAGTCTCTGATAGTCTGATGTCCTATCTCCTATATCTGTTGAGATGATAAAAAGAAGATGAATTTTTGCAAAAACACATTTCAACTAAGCCAAAACAAATTAAAACAAGGAATTAATGAAGTTGAAAACAATATAATAATAATACGCATCAAATGATCAATATAACCCAAATAATTGACATGTTGTGCATGTAACTTTTTGTGATAAAAAGCCTCGTACACACGTACATAACGTTTATACAAATGAATTATTACGTAGCTGATTTTTTGTTGAAAGATCTTCTGCATTGAGAGTGATATGTTTTTTTTTAATTTGTTTGTAAAGCTATCATAATTCGTTCCAAATACCGATAGGATAATAGATATACATTATCCACCATCACTGTCATCTTACAAAGAATCCAATTTTAACCTACAAATATAATCTTCTTTGACGATTCTTTATGTTCCATGATTTTCATGACAAGGTTGTATGCAAGTCTTTAAGTAACACAAGGGGTTTTTTCGAGAGAAGATGAGAAGAACGGAAAGCAATTTGTTGACTTCATTTACGATTTCCCCTTCGAGAAGTGAGAAAATAGATTAAAAACAATATATGTGACTTTACCGTTAGAAATTATTGATAAAATATTTAACGACATTTTTCCAGTTTTTGTAATATCGATTGTGAATTCATTTCAAGTGACAAATCTTGTAACAAGTCTTTTCCATTAAAAGTACATCAAGCAGTTCTGTTAAATGTCATAGTCATTTCATTCTCAATGCAAGCCAGAGTCATAATGATCATGATCAACGCATTCAACAGTGAAACGAACTGATAAGAGATTAGAAAACATGTTTGTACAAAATCACAGCTCATATGAAACCTCGTACACGTATGTTTCTGCTAACTGTGTGTAAAGTGTATTAAATAATATAATCATCGCATCAGGCACTGAGCCAAAAATAAAGTTTTTTTTGTGAATCCTTGTTTCCTTCACACAACTCATTTTAATGTTTGAACTCAAGGAGCCAAGTGCTAGCACTAATTACTCCTCCGTGGAAGAAGTGCATAACTTTTGTGGATGCTGTAATACATTACCCTCATTTAATTTTCGACATCCAGCAGGAGTTCGGCAGCCTCATGACATGAAAACTCGACAACGATGGATCCTACTCGCCTTCATATTAGTGGCAGGCTTTGTCCTGTTTCTAATCTCGACGGGCGGAATCACCCAGAATCCTGCATTGTCATCACCCCTTAGCTTGACTTTGGACTTGGAACGGTTGACGGATCGTGAGAAATGTCCTGCTTGTTTTGGGGTGAAAATGTGTCCTCAGATAATCACCAAACAAATCAAACTCGTCGATTGGACAAAGTACAAAGTGACCAGATATGTAAATAAAAAGAACATATTTTATGGACAATGGGACGATGGGGTCACCCAAAGAAAGGTAAATTATGCCAATTATTATACAAGATCAAATGAGTGGAGAAAGCGGAAAACGTATATGTTCACTAAGACTAGTTTTTCATATAACAACTTAACAGGTTATTCTGAAGAAATTGGCACATGACCATGAGCTGGATGCATTGGATCGTACAATATGCGAAAGGGATGGTAAGGACCATAACTGTGAAGTGTCGGATTCTGTGCAGTACCTAATAAATGAGTATTCACATCATTCAACCTTGAGACCTGGAGAACCTATTTTGCATGGAGAGAAAATCGGAAATGGGTCAGACGTATTACTTTGCCCCTCTCATGAAAAAATGGACTTTTTGATTGATGCAGCTTCAAAGTTTAATAGAGGCCAGCATAAAACAACTATTTTAGCGAATGTTTTAACGACTTTACTTGTGAACCCTGAACCCCTTATCCTAGAGGTATAACACCAAGCTCACAAAAACTGTACATTGAAAAATTGGCCAGAGTCAACATACATAAATTTAGTGTTAAATTTAAATTAAGTCAAGGAATTTTTATCATTTGATTTAGACATTCTCTTCAGCTAAAGGATGGCCTTTTCCAGTGTTTTATGGAGCATGTGGAAGATTGGTCGTGGAAGAATATGTTGGGAGATCTCTGTCATCTTACGTTGACGAGCCATTTAAATTACGAGCATACCTGGCACTGCAGCTATTAAAAATGGCAAACTTGTTTTACGAAAATCCTACAAAATTTATTTTATACCTAACTGATCCACAGTCAGACAACTTTGCTGTGACTGAAAATACAAATGTAGTGAAACTGGTAGACTTGGAAAATCTTATTATTGTGGATAAGGACATTCTTCTTAAAAGTAAGATCCTGGAATAAATTATAGTATGTATATTGAACTTTGCTACATAAAAATGAGGAGATACATAAAAATTGTGCTTTTGATTCAAGGTGCGTCGAAAGATGCTGATAAGTGGGCAGTGTCCAAATCAACTGCATGTGATGACCAAGGAAGATACACGAAAGAATGCTTCAGTTTTTCAGTGGACGATTTGTGCGACAAGCCTCTGAACGATCATAATTATTATGCAATTTGTGCTGTAGGTCAACTATTTATATTTTATCATTTTGCTAAAGTTGGCTTGAACAACCCAATAATTTTTTTTGCATAAATAATTTTTACGATTCTACAGGGGCTATTGGCGCCAGGTGCATTAGCAGTTGACTATCCACAAGGACTTTTGCACTCCATCCCAACAGAAGATATGGACAAACTTTCACAACTTCCAGATTTACTACTGCAGTGTAAAGACCCAAGCCGTGGAAAACTCGATCTCAATCGATTACAAGCAGCACAGAAATTGGTAACAATTTTGGAAGAATATCAGGGAGAACCGTAAAAGAAATTTGTTCATCTAAAAGCAAGAATGCAGCAAGCCAATCACAATAATTAAACTTCGATGATAATAAATGCCAATAACAAAGTACAATTTTCAACAATGATCCGTCTTGTATTTAGCTTAGCATAGACTGTTGGAGTAAAGTGAAAGTATAATGTTAAGCTTTAACAGTTTTCCTAGTAGATTATATAGTTATGTAAATAATACATGAAATTCTAGTCCATCACGACAAGGTAGCTTTGCCACGTGGAACAATGACGAAAGTATGCATTCGTAGCATAGAAAAAAATGAATTGCATTTTAAATATCTCGAATAATATTTTTACACTTGAATTTGTGATTCTAAATTAAAATACCTGTATGTTCTATGGAAGTAAAATAAAGTTGATAAGCTCAGACTACAGGTTTCATTAATGATGAATTCGTCAATTTTTCTCAGATGAAATTATGATTTTTTATGACTAGCATTTTAGAATATGTAAAATGCAACTCAAGATTGTTTTATAACCGTGCGAGAAATAGCATAGTGCTGTAATATGTCAAAATGAAACTGAAAGGCTGTACAAACTATAATTAATTTTAATATAGATTTGAATTTTGAACATGTATTCAATAGTGAAGAACCACAATAAAAATGCAGTATAAATAAATTGTTTTACATGTCGTGTGTCTTAATTTCACCTTCTTTCTGTTCTCTAGTTCAACTGACTCTCATAGTATAATTTCTTGGGAATTCGAATTCTAGATTTCAAAACAAGTTCATTGTAAACTACGTAACTATTGCAGGTTACGTAGGGTCAGAAGCCATTGATGAAATGAAAAGGAATGGAATCAAGTATGGTGACGAAGCATGTATAACAATCATTTTTCCTTCAATAGCACAGTTAGTGCCAGTAAAAAAAAAATCTTGTGAATTTTCAGTTCATTGGTATCTCTCCACTACATATATACAACATTGTTTGCTGTTACAAGTAAAAGCGCTTTCCACACCTCAGATCTATGCGCACTGTCAAGATTCTGACCAACTCTGATTTTGTATATCGATGAGTGAAATACAATTTTAAACTTTACTCGTTATTTTGCATAAAAGAACAGACTGATTTGTCAACGTGCGTACGAACCTCACAAACTGCCAAGCTTTTTTAGGAGAAAATTGATATTATCAATAAGAATAACTATATAAAAATCTTTCAATGTGAAATGAAGGGGATTTCCAATTCCACGTGACCACAGGAAGCCAACTAAATACACATATTGTACATGTATGACGGACTGACTGATGATGAAGTTTTTATATCGTCCTTGCCACTTGCAACGACATTTTTGTCATCAATAATCTTCGATATTAATGTTTTTAGTGTATATGTGGTTTCACAACACATCAAGTTCCTCCAGGTATCTCAAAATATGATGCGCAAGATGACTCACAAAGAACCACTGAACTACATTTTCTATATCAAACGTCAAGAATTTAATTGGATTTGTTTTCAGGGTAAATACGTGGCTCGTGACGAATTACATACGACCCGTTATGCATGCATCATGACTTATCAGTCTGACAAACTACTGAAAGAAATGGTCGGCAAATTGTATTTGTTCTAGAACCAGAACCCCACAAAATCAGAGAGATGGTGATAGAAAGAAAGTGTAAATATGCTTACCCTATTATTATCAGTGATTGACTTACATATTTCGTACATGACCATTGACCACCATCAACAGTATAAAACCAGGAAATAATGGAAGTTTTGTGTTATTCGGGATCTGGTGGTGTTCGAATTCACAGTCAACTTTTCCTCTCCTCCATCAATTCAAGCATTATACATCAGCAATTTTCTCCGTGATTTTTGGCCTTTTGTTCGCATACTAGTTTTTGTTCAAGATGGTCGTTTCCTTCAAAGTTTTCAAGAAAACCTCTCCCAATGGAAAAATTACCATTTACTTGGGAAAACGGGATTTTGTGGATCATATCGTTGGAGTGGAGCCAGTCGGTGGGTGCTTGCATAAATAATAGCATGTTTAAGCTTTAATAGTTTTGTAAGTCAGCAAACTCAAATTGTTAATTTTCACTTTTGAAATAAACAGATGGAGTGGTCGTGATTGATCAAGACTACCTCAAAGATCGAAAAATCTTTTGTCAAATGGTGTGCTCCTTCCGTTATGGACGAGAAGAGGATGAAGTCATGGGCTTGAAATTCCAAAAGGATATGTTTCTCGCATCCGAGCAAGTTTATCCACCACCGGCAAATAGCAGGCCACCATCTAAACTTCAAGAAAGACTCTTGAAAAAACTTGGGTCTAATGCATTCCCGTTTACCTTTAAAATGCCTCCCAATTCACCATCTTCAGTTACAATCCAACCTGGCCCAGAAGATCAAGGACGGCCATGTGGTGTTGAGTACTTTCTCAAGTCATTTGTGGGAGAAAATGAAAGTGATAGAACCCATAAGAGGTAAAGCTGGTTTTCATGTGTTTCATATCAATTAAGACTATACAAAATGATACTAAAATCTAAAATAATTAACTTTCGTAGGAGCACGGTTACGCTTGGAATTCGGAAAATTCAATATGCCCCTCAAAAAGAAGGAAGGCAACCATGTACTATCGTTCGCAAAGACTTTATCATGTCACCGGGAGAGCTGGAATTAGAGGCTACTTTAGATAAACAGGTAAATTAGCTGATAACTTTCCTTTATCGATTTGTACAAATACTCGAACATAATGCATAGATGTAGCCAACAAATCATGTATGCATGTTTAATTTTTTAGCTATATCATCACGGGGAAAGGGTTGCAGTCAACATTTCCATAAGAAACAACAGTAACAAAACTGTGAAGAAAATCAAAGTGATGTGCCAACAATGCATTGACGTATGCATATTTGCAAATGGACAATATAAAGCAACTGTGGCCTCTTTAGAAACACAGTAAGAAAGAAAGTGTAGAACGTTTTTGTATTTCTTTGTAATGACATATTTTTATCGATTTCTTAATTACATTACATCTTCTCTCATGTTGTTTTGTATGGATTCTTTATCCTATTAGGGAAGGTTGTCCAGTAAATCCTGGCAGTTCTTTGCAAAAGGTGATGTACCTCCAACCAACGCTCACCAGCAACTTTGATCGACGTGGAGTAGCTTTAGACGGTCAACTCAAACGAGAGGATACCAACTTGGCTTCCACGACATTGTAAGTGCTCCATGTTCTACAGAAATCTAATAGAGTTGCTTTTAAGCTCTTGTGATCAGTAATTCACTTTGCGTATTTTTCTTGCAGACTGGCAAATCCTGATCAACGTGACGCATTCGGCATTATTGTTTCATATACGGTGAAAGCAAAATTATATCTGGGTGCGCTAGGAGGAGAGCTGACTGCTGAACTTCCTTTCATTCTTATGCATCCCAAGCCCGATGGAAACAAGTTGATCAGGGAAGATTCCCAGGCCGCTGTGGAAACTTTCAGACAGGATACTATTGACTTTGATGGCCCAAACTGCAAGAATTCGGAGGACCCAGTTTACGAGGATTTTTCCCGCATGAAATTGCAGCATTAATTGTTGATGCTGTGTGTACTACGGCGGAAAATAGTCTGGAATTCGCATTCGTGTTGAATTTAGTGTATTATCTAAATAACCTTTCTGTCTTTTTGGGTGAAATCATCATTGAATTAAAACCAATAAATTTTGCAACTATATGCGCATTGTTTCTTCTTGATGTATTTCAAAATAAGAAAGTAATGGACTGCTGCAGCATTATAATGTTTTTCTCATTCGTTTGGTACTGAAATTGGTTTAGTTCTCAATTTATAGAATGTAAAAATTATTCAATTGTTTTGCAGATATGAGTAAATTTGCCAGAAATTAAATGAAATCTTTGAAATGAAAACAATCCGAATTAAATTTAAATTTGAATCACGCCGTCCCAATTAATTTCCACAGCTTTTAATTTTACAATGTCGTGCAATGGTGCATCATGAATGATATAAAAACTGGGAAACGTTAAATTATTTAAATCATTGCCCGGTTTTCATTTTCTAAAAATGCAAAATATATTTACGAATTTTGTGTTTTTTATCGGAGCTGGAACAAAGCTAGATGTAAAAATGTATCAGAATATTCAGAATCTAAAGGAATGAAAAGTGAAATGCTTGAAGTCATAAAAAGCAAATGCATATTTTGTTGTTCAATAGTACCTAGAAATCTGGACTATCACACGCTGCCAATTAATTGTAGCTGGAGTCCGTTCAAGCCGCGGTTCATAACAATGAACATGTTGATGGGTACAATCATCTACAATGAGAATTCATTCAAAGCTAATAAATCTATGCACCATGCACTTTGATCAATAGATGAAGTGATGTATTTCAAGAGTGTTTATTAACCAGTAGAAGCGTAGCTATGCAAGTAACAAGTCAAAACAGTGACCGCTAATTGATCAAACCATAAAATAAACTTGTTTGACCAACGGAAACTTTATTTGTGCAACGTATATTTTTTAAATCTAACTTTTGGGTAGTCATAAGAAAAAGGGTTGTGAATTGTGAATTTGCTAGAATGCGAGTTAAAGTGAATATTTCCTGGATGAAAATGAAATACATATGACGGAGGTTGTAGTTCTAGACTGGAGTAAAAATTATTGTTTCATTGATATGATATAAAAATATGATGGTCATTTAGAATTTTATAAGTTTATCTTATTTGACCTTGAAAACAATTCATAGAACTGTATAGTACATAGGTGCTTATTTTCCTCATGTCGTGGAAAATTTTCTCATGATGCCGGTTTTATAGACCCATGAAACAAAAGTTTTATTAAATGAAAAGAGGGGCTCGCATGTGAAATGAGATGTAACCTTTTAGTTTCATTCTACTGACTTGGTTGGAAATGCAAATTGATAAAAACAATCAATTGTATACTTAGCATGCGAATATTTACTGGGCACGCTACGCTATATTTTTAAATGCTCAATTTCTTCATTTTATTAAGGAAAACTTATTAAACGTTTTCAAGCACAAATTCTGCAGTATTCATAGGCTAAATTGTTGCATAAAGTTGTATATAAGTTTACCGGTAACGATAAATATTTCGTTACATTCCATTCCAACTCAGTCAGTCTGGTAAGAAAACGCTTATGCATATGAAATATTTATGTCTTCAATCGGTTAATTTGATTAGACACACGTACGTCATTAAAATGGCAATATGTTATGCATCAGCACGGATAGTTTCTGCTTACCGTACCAATTCAAGCTCACGTATGCTTGCGAAAAATTATTAAAAGACGAAGCTTCGAGGTTGGCATTGTCCGAGCAAAATTTTATTTGTCTGAACCCAAGTAATTTCGCTTATTTTGGGCACATCTTTCCTTTTCACAAATAAATTTCGAAAATTAGTAGTCATAAAGTTTTTATGAAATGGGAGTATATCATACTTTTACGACAAACTCACACAGATTTGCAAAAAAAATCATTCCCAGCGGCATGATGATGATGTAGACGCGTGCATTTAACCCATTACTGAAATATATCATCATCTCATGATCCTCATTACAGATTTTTATTACGCAGCTCATTACATAAAGAATATAAAATGCATTTTCATTTCAAAAGATGTTATTATCAAAGTGAGAAACTTGTTATTACTTTGCTTGGTGGCAATTGTTGGGTCCGCTAACAGTGACAATGGACAAGTTGTGAGGTAGAGATATATAACATCCTGAAAATTATTAGAGATCCTCAATCTACTTACTTCTGACATCATATTGTTACATAGCGCTGCATTGTGTAAATGTACTTGTTTAACGAAACCACACACACACACGCAGATAGATGGTTCAGTACATACATATGAATATTATAGAGCTTTACTCTCTGTCAGTATGCTGAATTCTACCAGCAGAAAGTCCTTAAAATTAGCGATGAAAGATCTCTAGAGAATGATGACGATGAGTACGCATTTTCGTTTGTTTGTTCAAAAGAAAAAAAGTACAAAAACGATAGTGAACGAACACATGTACCAAAACCAAACCAACCCAGAGCCCTGGTGTGACTATCAACTATAGTCAAAGTCGTATATGACTCTAATTGCCTAGAGCAAAACACGCATATAAGCAAAAGAATGTTCTCCCTTCTTCAGCCTGTTGCATGTAAAAACGATTGTTACTTACTTTCCCTCCCCCCATCATGTTAAGTAGATACACAGCCTCTTCTCATGTAATAATGGTACGTACTACGTACAACGTACCTAAAAATCATGGACACACGTAAAAAAAACTATGCAGATGAGCTCACTGCTATATTCAGTAAGTCAGTTTGTCAACGGTCTTCGTGTCTAGAGTATTTCCTTGCGACAGCGCTAATAACTGAAGGAACATTGTAAGTGAACGAATACCTTATAATTCGTTTTGTTGTAGAAATCTGTTGTGCTGAAACCTGAAAGTCAAGCTGTAAAGAAATTCCTAGTAAAAGATACATGTGAACTGTTAAGTTTAAGTAACTTTAATTGGCACAAGAAGATTTTTTCGGCTTATTTGCCAAAAAAAATAAAGTTCTTCGAAGACAACATTTACTATAACAGGATTGACACAAACGTGATTCGTTAAAAACTGTGTATATGCTTTATACTGATACATCTGTCTCTTGAGATATAACTTGCAATATAAGTGTAGACGGTAAGAATTCACGGAATAATATAAGTATGCATATATAGTATTGTTGGACGTTGCTTTCAAAGAAAAATGTGAAATTAAGATAACAAAATTGTCAATGATTTCTTAAGTGTTGATTTACGTTCAAAATACATTCGATTTGAACGGCAGATGAAAGATCAACAACAGCTAATGTCAAAATTCAAATAATGTTTCAAAGTCATATTGATAGAAAAAATATTTGAAGGCTAAATATGTACGTACCAATTTAGTAGGGTAAATGGTTAAAAAGCACAATTATGTATATTTCATCAAATCGTTTTGAAGCAAGAAAACTGTCTCCACGTTTATTAGCATATTAGACTAAACCATTGAGATTTACAACACATTTGCTCGTCTCCGTGATTAATTAGTTCCCTGAAACATACATGAATTGGGCCATGTCACGTCACGATGTATTTCCCAGCTTGCAAGTTAAATGCTTAATTTTAAGGCATGTAAGCGAGTACAAAGTAGCAACTGTGATACCTACCATTAGAATCAATCGATGAAGCATAACCTTGATTCACCTTTTGTGTTTATTTTCATCCATTCTGTACTGATCGCACATTTTGGTTCTGGACTCATCTTCTTCCTGAGTTCAGTTCCTGTTGCTGCATCATCATATCATATCATACACAGCAGCTGCTAAAAAAACTGTTCTTCATTTTTTCACACCAAACTGAATCCTGAATTGTTTATAGGTATACTTTATTATTCTCACTTAATACTCTTGTTTTCAAAACACGTATAACTGGTACATGTGGATCACTTATATCATCATCAAATCATTATATTCATCATCACCACAATAAGAGGTAGGAGAAGGACATGTACGTACATGTGTGCTACATATGTGTATTTTTTTCATGGTACACGCTGAATGAATACTAAGTCATTGTTGCATGCAACATAAAAACTGGGACTTGCTAATGGCATTTGCATTACTTTAAGTTATCTTCCAGAACCGTCAGTTTACACAGTACAAGCAAAAGCAATACTGAAATACTGAATACCAACTGGAGTGAATTGAATACACAGGCAACATATTTCCAGAGATAAAAATACATATTAGACGCTCACAAGAGCATAAAATGTTATCCATATTTTATTTCACTCGTTTTTTCTAATCGCACCATATAACAGTAGGATTACTTGGAAGAAAAAAGGTACATCTGTAACAAACTTCATCATCACAGCAGCAACAACAGAAAAGAGTCCTGAAAAATTTCTTTAGTTTGCCGCAGTAAAACTCTCCACCTACACACATTACACCCTTTCATTCCTTACACATCTGCCTCTTCTGGTTTCATGTGCACATGAATAAAACAGTTTCAATCCAGTATCTGCCAAAGCAACTTGGTGCAACGTAGTTGAGCTCTTAAGAAATAAGCTTGTGACCATTTCACTTGAAATTGTTTGAAGAAAATAACTTTAAAGAAGTTAGTTAATCTGTAAAAGAGTATAAAATTAAAATAATTGCAATTTTTCTTTCCAGGTCGCTTTCCAACTTTTGTGTCGCAACTTACGATTGACCACATAATTCATAGAGAATATTTGTGAAGTTTAAGTGCAGTGACCCGCAATAATTCTTAAATTGAAGTGCACGAATTAACTCATCAGATTCATCAACCAAAATGCCAAACTGTCCCAAATGCGAGAAGCCTGTGTACTTTGGTAAGTAGTCCATAGATTTATAAAATTGTTTTAAATTATACAGATGCTCATGTCGTATGTCTTTTCCAGTTTCTTTTTATGCATGCTGCGTTTGAATTATTCCTATTTACTCCACCTAATTTCGTGCTCATATATTATAAGAGCACCAAAAAAAGCCTTTCATATTCCTTAACACACTCCAATCCAGCACAAAAACATGACTATAACTTTTTAATAGGAATATTTTTATGCCCTTCATAACATGAAAAGGATTAGCTGTCATGTACATCTTAATTTAGGGGGATTAGGTTAAGTGTCGATTATTTTCGGTCTCCTCCAGCACAATTCTAGTTTTTTGCTTTACGAGCTGGTAAACATGCATGCATGTGAAATAGAATATTTCATAGCATTATGTCATCATGATCATCAATCTGTCCACCCAAGGACACCAGTATTTTTAAGAGTATTTGCGCTGGGCATACAGAATAGATTAGAGGGCAAAACGCTTGTTTGATGTTTGTCATCACTGAAATAGCAATACGTTTTTTCCGCACCCCATTAATTCCCTAAAAGGATAGGATGATGATGACATATATTGCACATTATGTAAAAATGTATTTTTATGCATTGATTTCCCATGCTCTTTTGTTCATATGCATGCTTGGTAACTTGATATGAGCTTCATGTTATGAAGTACTTTTTTACTGAATTGGATGTGGTGAATGCAGAAGTTCCGTGAATTTCGACACGACTCTTCTTTTAGGCTTTTCTAGGTTGTGTAAAAATTATGAATCTACAAACTCTGCAACAAAGACAAATGTTCAAATTAAACTTGAAAAGTTCTAGATTTTGCAATCTTGCAAATTGTACCACACGTAAACGCTATCGCTACTATGATTTGTTCAATTCATACTACTAATGCTATTGTACACGAAAGGCTTTCATTTCATTGTGATATATAGGAGAAACTAAATTTATGATGATGTGCGAATTACTCTTGAATTTCATACCTAAATTCTTTTTCATTTACAGGATTCAATCTTACTAAAGTTCATCCTATGAAAAATTTGTTTTAACTGCAGACTTGTAAATGTTTCCTAGATTTTTTTTGCATGAATGATATTTATATCGACAGCTTTGTCTCTTTAATAAGATTATGGAGAAGGTCAAAAATATTGTAAGTGTAAAAACTGCTGAGTTCGTTGAACATTGATAAGTAAAATGTCAGCAAACAGGTACACATTGAATTGACAGCACGTTTACTACGATGGTATTTATAAGCAAAATACAAAAGAAGCTGTTAAGATATTGTTCACGTCAAAGTTTGATTTAGAGTAGAGCAAAGATTTTCGCTACAGTTTTTTAATCGACTGACCAGTTACACATAATGAATATTTGAGAGAGAAGTGGGGAAACTTTATGAGATAATTTTGTTCCCTTAGATAGGTAATTTTCTATTCACTAATTCAAAACTTCGGCAAGATTGCATGCTGTAGCCAATCTGCTGCACCGAACGACAGACTCACAATCTTAATGCTTGATAAACTTTTAGTGTCACTCCGCCTTTTATAATTTAATTACGTGGAATACCTGGTGTAAAGGTTTATTAGTTACACTACACTACACGTATTGTTGTTGTAAGCATTAGTATGGATTCGATTTATTGTAGTAGTAACGCAAGTATCATAATCATGACATGTTTACTACAAAAATTTTCCCATTTAGTATGCATACATATTATACTATTTGAACTGGTGAATTCATCTCAATTATTTTTGAATTATGTTGTTGAAAGCGAATGGCCAAAAATAGGGACCATAGAATATCGATGAATGTGCTTAGTTCTTACGAAAAACCATATGTTAGCTGACTTCTCGTTTTATATAATTATTATTAACACTATCAAGTTTATTATGAAAAGAGAAACATGGGCCAAAATTAGTGCCACAAAAAAACTAATCCTTAATCCTTTCAAAACTGACTACATGTTTTCATTCGCTTCTCATATTCCAATGTCAATCGTTTCATATTTCACCAATAAATTAAATCGTAATTCAATCATTCTGTTTGTCTTGATACTTTTTGAATCATACTCATACATTTAAACGTGTTGTTGGTTTTACACTGAAAAAGCGCAATGCTTCTTCTACTTTTTATTACAAGAACGTTCCTTTCAATGATACCTCATTGAATATATTCCAGAAATTTCTTTTGGATGATCTTGACCATCCATTCATTCATTATGAAGCAATGATGTTATGTGCCAAAATGAAACATAACATTAACTTTAAAATAGTATATTTTCATTAAAATCTTGTCATATTTTAGTCTGAATATTATTTGCTGTATGCAGCCGGTTAACCTTATATATAAATTGCTAACTCATGGTGGTACCAAAATTGCTGGGGTCAATCTCCTGTTTCAATTTAAGGTTTCTTTCTATGAAGGTGTGTATAAATATAATTTGGTATGACGTAACAAAACATACATTCATGAATCATGAAGCTATAAAATAATATGTATACATACATTGTAGTTGCAGGGGAGAAGGCAAATTTGAGTGACCAGTCCTACACAAGTATTAATTTTGATAGCAATTCTAAAGTATTTCGATCATAAAATTGTTGAAACCATTCCCACTCAAGATGTTGTGAAATTACGCACATGATTTTAAATGTCAACAGAAGATTTTTTGTTCTTGGTGGAGCTATTTTACTGCATAAAGAGGCATATGCTTTATTATCCACCCTGTTAGCGTTGTTTGTAGGTTGGTTGAATGCTCAAAGAAAGAACTCGAACTGTATTTTAACACTCACATAAGTATCAAAAAAGCATATGGTTGCACTTTAGACAGTCAATTACATAATGCGTTGGCGTAAAATTTGGAGGAAAAGGAGAGGAGAAGACGAACCTAACAATGGGTTCCTTATAAACATTTTTTCCGCAGGGAAATATTCCGTTGTAAAGGCTTTTTATGGTTTTTAAAGGAAAGTATACCCATGCATATATCCGTGCTTGGCGCTCGTCGTGAACATTGTCATGATGCATAGTTTTCGATGTGATTACACAAGATTTTTTACGTTTTTACGTAGAGCATTCGGTGGATAATTTGACCTTTTGAATGGCATTTTTCATGATAGTTACTGATTTCTGATATCTCTGATTTACGACAACGATAAAAATATGCAGCCCGGATATTTGACAGATGAAAAATTACTTCATTTTTATGTGCATGGAGGATTTTATATTTGGGATTTCAAAAGCGTAGCACAAATTCATTTGTTGATTTTTGCAACTGACGCTTAATGAAGTTTGATTGTTAGATGGGATTCGACATGTTCATGCATAGCCAAAATATCCAGCCAACTTAACAGTTGGCATTAACTATTTAACGCATAAAAGCAAGTATGTATATGTGTGCACTTAAAAGAGCTTACTTCAAAGCTTCTTTTCGTACTTAAGTGATGAATGAGTTTTGTAAAGTGTCCGATTTTCTTGAAACGCTCTTCCATTCCATGTTCCGCCATTTGGGTTTTTTGTAGGCTGACAACTAACAACTATTCTTAAGTTTATAGAGTGTCATAAAATCGTTTTGTAATGATGGTCACTTTTTTGTGCAGATAGATCTTCAGACAATAGTAAAGCGTGTATACGACATGCTGGGCGTGAATGACCACAGTGATTTCATGTAATTGATTACGTAGAAAAAGGAACAGAAAAATATGCAAAAATGCTTACGCGGATACTTTTTTATGAAGCGAGCATAATTTATTTAATACCATATTAGAGATTAAATTATGCAAATGCATCATAAACGATGATGTAATGTGTGACTTATGGCCATTTCTCTTGTAAATGACAATGTCAATTTAACAACGTCCACTTTAAAGCTACCGTGTACATGTATAAGTCGTTTGATAACCTTGTAGTTATAATATTTGCATTTTAATTTTAAAATGGTTCTCATAAATTAAAATTCTGCAACTTTGACACAATGTTTTTATCATTATTTTTAGCTGAAAGAAAGTCTTCCCTTGGAAAGGACTGGCACTCTTTTTGCTTAAGATGTGAGCGGTGCAACAAAACTTTGACACCAGGAGGTCATGCAGAACATGATGGGAAGCCATACTGCCACAAGCCATGTTATGCTTGTCTTTTTGGTCCTACAGGTAAGCTGTATTAAAACGCTAGTCTTATAATTTTTACGATTTATTTATGCACATAATTTATATAAGCATGTATGTTGGTTTAATTAATTGTCTATCCTACGAACATTAATTTACTGTGGCATTTCAATGTTTTACAATTACTTTAATTAAATGACTACAGGTCCTATTTGCCGTATACACCTACAAAATATCGTTTATAAAAAAGAATTGAGCAATTTTGTTTTGCCCCAGCTCATTTTCATTTTGTCATGCGGTTTCAAAGGTCAAAATGGACACACCTAACGATTTTGAATAGGCTCGATTTAGATTAACGTCAACTTTTTCATCTCAAATGAACTATAGACTGCAGCTGCTCCAAAAATTATGGAGTTCTATGAATAGTTATAAATACATACATATATTTGTATTTATGTCTATGATGAAAGTTTAGACTCAATACTACACACAGCGTTAGAACACCAACAAACCATATTTATTGCGCTTGTCTTGCGCTGCACTATTCAACAATTGGGTACGCTAATCACAGTGTTATAAAACTACATGCGCATGCTTTTTATGTCAGTCGCTGACTTTTGAATGTAGTAATTTTAGTTTTCAAATGAGTCGTAGCGAACTACTTTTCAATTTTTGAATTACACGTACAACTTCAACTGACTATTTAGTTGGTGAAGTTCAACCCTTTCATTTTTCTACTACACCAAGTGTTTTTGTTGCCGAGAGCGTACTAATAAACTTTAATGAGCATGATCGCAGGGATATTTACCTACATACACCAATCATGCAACCAATACTATTGTTACAGCACAGGATCACTAATAAAATGTCACTTTAATTGTGTGATTGTAGGCTATGGACGTGGCGGAGTTGCTGAAAGTTTCATCTATAACAATGGCAGCGGGAGTGAGGAGACGTCAACCCCTCCATTACCAACTCAACCTCAACCTACTCCACAAGCTACAAACTAAAACACTACCTCTACAAAACCAAAATATGCATAATATTCAAGCGTAAACGTACATATAGTATGTTATGTTATGTACATATTTTTTTGCCCCGTCGGCAAATATTATAAATTCCTTTTTGTCAATATTTGTTTTAGTTTATAAGCTGTAAATATAGACATAGTGTTTGTATGCGTGAGCAAACTGACTTCCAAGTAGGTTGTTAAGCTGTTAGATTTCAAACAAAAACGCGAAATCAGTAGTACAGAAAATATTAAGCAATTATCATTGCCGCGCGTTGTTATTATCACATTATTTAGGATTTCACGAATAGCAATGTGTAGAAAGCTTCTAATTCATTTTCGCACACGAAAGTATAGGGTTTCGATTTTTCAAGTTTATTGTTTAACTTAAACAAAACTATTGTTCCATTATAAAAGCAGGTATTAGAAAGACAAGTTTCGTTACATTCATTTCTGGTGTACAAGGTTATTGAAATCGTAAATCTTACTGAGAGCTGATTTTCAAAAAGCAAAAACATTCGATGACTGACATTCCTTTTTCTTTCTAAAAACTTTATATTCCAGAAAGTGAACCTTACACGGTAATGATAGATTCGGTAGTCTCTAATTTATAATTTGTAATGAATGATCGATATCCTTGTTGAATTCGAAATTTTTGTAACAAATAAGTGCGTAGACTAATACACAGATCTATTATATTCCGCAATTTAAATTGAGATAGATCTCGTCTATGCATATCTATATTTACTTACACAATATATTATGTATGATGTATGCGTGTGTCCAAAACGTTACTGACACCAAGTTTTCCATTTACAGATTTCTTCATTTAGTATGCAAATGAAGTTGGTCTGGTCTGTACACAAAATAATAAAATAATTTTCAGTGAGTGAGTATTCTTCAGTAAAAAATTAAGAAGAATAAAAAATGTAATGTGCCACATTTACAACAAAACAGACTTGATTTATTGACCAAGCACTTTTACAAAATATAATCGAACTGTGAGTACACACACTATGTAGAGATAGTATTATATTTAAAAAACAAATCAATAGTGGAAAAGAGAAGATAAAGTAGTTATCTATCTTTATTGTTAGTTATTGTTGTACCTTGCGAGAAAACATAACTCATTCAAATGACATTTCGGTATAATGCATAAAGCTTGATAAATAAAAGAGTAAAAGAACGACTGTACAGTGTACACACAAGTTATATATCTATTGTCTTGTTTGTTGTATGTAATAATGAGTGCTGCCGCTTCATCATCTTCAGAGTAACGTTATTTAATAAAAATGCGTAATCGCTAATTAAAAAAGAAAATTTGCTTTGCAGATGTGGCTTTTCGTGCCTTTTCAATGTGTAAATTCATTTTGTTCATTTCATTTGATAGTAATCAAGAATTATTTATTGTTCATAAAATACATTGTATGTACTATGGTGGGTAAAAAGCATTTTACATGATTTATTCTCATCGGTTTTCCTTTGCATTCTTTTTAATTTTTGCCGAGTACACGTAAATTATTTCTGGATGAAGAGATGAGAGGAGCTACATGTTTGTCTACAATGTAGATCAAAATCTGTTGTTTTACATATGATTGCATGTTTTCATAAATTGCATGGCCATAATTTTATGAATTAACTTGAAATTCGATGTGATTCCAAGATTGCGTTACTAAATCTTTCACTGCGCAAGCAAAAGTTATTCTAATGAGATTCATAAGTTATAGGTTCAATCAATATGTTTAAGGCCTATACAAAAATGATAAAATACAATAAAAATATGTTCTGTTGCATAATTATTTCGTCTCATTCTTACTGTTTTTGTGAATCGCTGCAGTGGAGGGAGATTACGACAGCGCTATGATGCAAGGTAACGAATATCATTCAGACAGAGGCAGGTAAGTATGCTCATAAAATTCTCAAAATTAATCGACTACATTTTATGTCTGCTTCGTTTCTCTGTAAACTAGTTATCGTTGCTATTAAAATGATAGTAAATTAGCAAACAGGAGTCAACTCCACCCCGACACACA
>JAQFXM010003009.1:0-22054 GCA_034693345.1 Entomobrya multifasciata | reverse complement strand
CATTCACAAGTAGTTTTCTCTTTTCTCGTGACTCCTCCACCCTCCAAAATACCCTCCTAGACAAATCTCCCGTTACACTTTACTTTCTCCTTACTTTTCTCTCTCTTTTTTGCCAACTACCTTAGGTAACATGGTAAAAGTGTCTTAAGTTATTTTTGGTGCGGAAAAGTGAGAGAATACGAATAAAAGTTAAATCAAAGGGGTGTATAGTGAGTAGTATATCTGGTAGCATGTAGGTTCATTGGCTTTTCCATCTCACAAGTTTGAAGAAAATCCCAAGATTTTCTTTACTTTTGTGCCTCTTTTTTCCATTATTATTGGAGTCTCTGGTATTACCAGTCCCATCATCTGACAGGTTTCATTTTCACCTGTTCGAGAAAATACCAGTAGAGACCTTAATTGAGTGCCAATTTCTCTCCTTAACTTTTTCTGCACTCTAGAAAGAAAGGATCCCGTATATCAACTACTGCGATGTGGTGGCTCACTTTATTTACTCACATTAAAGCAAATAAAGTTCATTATAAGTATGAATGTGATTCATAATGTATCATCATCGTTGCATTAAAGTTCATTAAAAGAAGATTGGATATTGAGCAACCGATTCCAAGAAATGGTGTCTCCTTCGTTTTACCTTTTGTTTTTGGGGATACATTATACTGAACAGGAAATGACTTTCTTTTTTCGACTTATTAAAAAACTCAGAACGATATCTTACAACATATCCTTTTCTGAGACTAGGTAATGAAATAAAAAATTATGTGTCCTCATTACAAACAACATTCAATAAAACGATGATGACACCCTTGTCCTGTCCCCAGTTTATTTTCTCATGTACATTTATGTTTTCAACTGAACATCAACAACATTGCCATCATTATTTCTTTCATCTAAAAATGATATTGCGTAGATAGTATATATACTAGGCTACTACTAGGGAATTATTTACCCAGTTTACTTCCAATCTTATTCTTCTATGATTGCACAATCCTATACAATGCGTCATATAACAAATGAATATGTAATGCATACTATGATAATATTGTACTTTCTCATATACATAGCCGATCTGAGGTTTCACATTGACTAAATTCAAGGAATAAAAAATAGACATAAGCAAAAGACACAAACATATGGACATGAAGATTGTAGTGTGTGTTGTCTTCTGCAAGGCAGCATAACACAACTTGCCGCTGGAACAAAAAAGTATATATAATGTAATATGTGTTGTGATGTGATCACGCAATAAATGAAACAAAAAATAGCATCAGTGGTACAATTTTTTTCGTGCTTTTGAAAAAACGAGTATAATGTGCTGAATGTCTTTTCTAGAAAAAAATGACTAGTCGCTCTCTGCCTGGTATAACGGTGCTAATAGCGCGGAGCGTCCTGGAAAAAAGAAAACGACAGGAACTGAACCAGCGGGAAAGTCGACGAATGTTGGAATGGAAATAAAGTAGGTGCAATTAGGCCATCGTACAAACGACGTAAGCACAGAGATGGTTGATGGTGGAGCAAAGGAGCAATGCGTTTTTGCACAATCTGCCATACACAAATGTAGCCCAGAAAGGGAAATGTCTACTTTTTATTATTATATTTTTGTCTATTTCATCCTGCCTACATACGTACATGTATGTCTGCCATACTACTTACTTCACTTCCATTTTTATCCTTCACTAATGGACTGATCCGACAGCTCTTTCGAACATTTTATTCGGGTATACATACCTCCACCGCCAACAATTTTACTTGCCTCCTATTTTCGGGAGTAAAAAAATGTGAAAAGACGAAGCTTTTAGTATGAAATTCAAATGTATTTTTCGGAATGAATGAAACTTTGAAAAAGTGGGTGAGTTTAGTTTCTGTGTGGAAGGCGGCAGCAAAAAGGATGGAATACTCATGTACAATAGGTACATATATGACACTTTCAAAATGCATTTGTGAAAGCACATGTAATATATGTATGAATACTACAATAACATTTAAAATGCTTACATTTTTTTACTTGAGATGACTTGGCGGATATGGAGAAATAACCCAAAGCAGCAGGAGAAGAAGAAAAAGCTGTTTTAGGAGAATAAGCATCGTCATCATCATCATCGTCATAAGAAAACATGAAAAAAGTCGATGATCTTCTCCTCTACTTTCTTTCGTCCGCGTCGACTTTTCACTACCCTTTTTCCCTACTGTTGCACAATGCAGACAGACATACAAGTTATGTAGAGCATCTCTTTCTCTCCATGTGTGTGGTCGGGGTCTCCATTTTCTCCTTGTAACCCACTGATCCAACAACTTGTGTGTATGAAGAAAGAACCTCAACTTGCTATATGTGTGGTGCTCCAACGAATTTCAAGAAGAAAAAACATTGAGTTTCAGTACGAGGTCGTGACTTGACTGCTTTCAAGAAATAAAAAATCTCTCCATTCTACTTACTACTGTAAAGCAGTCTACGTCTCTTTTGGTGAATATTATTTTTATGCAAGTACATAAATGCAAGGGCTGTACTTGTACTTATATCTAAAAAGTTTGTACACTTTTGTGCAATGAGTTTGGTAGGGATGTGTCAGTGTGTACCATTCAATTCTGTAATACGCATATCTTCACTTTTGCAACAATTTTTTGTACTCAGGCCGCTTTATGGTTAAGAAACTTATACTTCACTTTGTCGGATACTTTTTTGCCAGCAGTGCAAGCTGTAAAAGGAAATGTAAATAGCACTGCTGCTGCCAGTCGTTGTTGTTGTAGTTGTAACATAAAATCATTTGGCTACAGGGTTTATAAAATATAAAGTATACCTACAAGTCGGAAAATGGAATAACTTTTTTTTGCACAGCACATATTATATTGAACACAGACACAGGGACATGTACACTTTGGAAGGAATTTTGCTTAAAGGAGTTTTTTGAACTGTTAAACTTTTTCCGAGAAGCATTACTTCCAATGACGTTCCAAATGATGATGATGAGCTTTGGGTCTGTCGTGTTAGTCACATTTATTATGATGCAGTATAAACATGATTAAATTACTCGGTAGTAGGCATCGGCATAATTAGTGCGTCTAAAGCAGATTATGTAGGATTTCTCAGAAACGCTACTGTTGCTCTTTTCCAGAGAAAGTGGAAACTTTCATTATCAGTTAGTGAATATAAACATACAATAACAGCATATACATACGTCCTTATGCATATTTATATAAGGTCAGATCCAACATCAGACAGACATGAATGTTTGCTGAATAAATGAAAAATTATTCCCTTCAAGCAACCCAACAACTGCATCATCATAGCCTTGTTAGAAGTTAGTATCGCTGTTTATGTTAAAAGTGAAAGTAAAAAAGTGAACGCAAGTACTTTTTATAGCTTTGTTCGATATAAAAGGTTAAAAATGCGACTAAAAGAAGCCTTTTCTTCTAAAAATCGAGAGGCGTGCTTTGGATGATAGGAAGGACTAACTTGACTGACTTTATCTTAAGTTTGAAAGAAAAAAAGAAAGCAATTCAATGTACAGTTAACCGACCATACGTAGAAGGTAGTATTGATTTAGCAAACGTTTTTGAACGGGGTTTCACCCCGTGCACAAAACGGCAATACTACTACAACTTTACAAGCAAGTTCTTTCTCTATTTTTTTTGTGTACATGTAGCGTAATTATATAAAAGAAAGTGTGTGAAGGTTGAAGTAGCATGTAACATGAATAAAATATAAGGCCATTTTCTTTCTTTGTCCCTTGTTAACAATAAAGGGAAACCAGTTGCACCTCATATAACACCTTACCATTTAATACTACAAACAATAGCGGACTCTTTCCTCTTGCCAATCTTTTTCTCATATATATTTCTCAAATCATGCATATTAGCAAAACATATCACAAGTGTTGTATTGTTGAACTGAGAAATCTACTAAAATGACTTTATTTAGGTAGTAGCTTTAGTCTTCTTCTCATAAAGAAATCGACACAAAAGTTTAGAGTGTGTGAAAGAACGGTACTCAACTACCGTTGCCACTATTATTCTCAATCTTATCAACTGTTGGGAATTTTATGTCGCGCTATTGCATTTTCAATTGACTTTCACTTTTCATGCTTTTTACTCGACCAGTTTCATTTCCTTTTGCGTTCAACAAAATTCCTTCGTTTTCTCACTGGCGTCATTTAATTTCGTACATAAGATGGTCATAAAAGACAAGTTGGCTTAAATTTTAATATGTATTTATGTAATGTTATGGAGAGATGTCGTAGTATAAACAACTTATTTTACTTTATACATTTTTCTCACCGTGTATCCATACTTGAAATACATAAAACTATGGCAGTTTCGCACCGCAGCAACTTTGACTTGCTAAAATAACAAGTGCAGTAAAGTCAGTAAGAATTCCAAAATAGGTATGGTATGAAAATTACACGCGGTGGGACACCTTATATACCTACCTGAGAGTCCCTCTTTAATCCTCCACCTGTCCAATAAATCTAACATAAAGCTTTTTAGCTCAACTTCTCAAGAAGTTCTTTCAGAAATAGGTAGGAGATGGTAGAGCCATAGGCACATTCATGTCATTTAAAACTTTTTGCACATACTTTCCAATTTATACTTTTAACGCCCTCTCCTTTGCCCTTATTATCTTCAGCCAGTACTATTACAAGTACCCTGCTTTAAATCATAAAAAGGTTGACGAATTTTCGAGTCTCAAGAGAGGACGGAGGGATAACAGCAGAAACATCAGAATACAAAAGATGGAAACATCCTTGCGTTATATTACACCTCAAGCTACCCTAATTGAAAAAAGTTACAAGAATCCCATACTACCACTTTCCGCTCGTTTGCATATGATTATGATATGATAAAAACTTTCACACAAGGTTATTATTAGCTAAATCAATTATGACATGAGACTGTGCTTTTCTTTCGAGATGAATAGTCAGTACAAAAGAAATTAGCTCTTTAACTGCACGTTATTGGAAAGCGTATGAATAGGCAATATCCCATAAAAATCATGATAATCCCACCCAGATTGTATTCATGTTTCCTGTTTCCCAATCAAAAGGAAATGGTCATGGGCCATGAGGCGCAAAATAATGGCTAGGTAGCCAATAGCCTAGAGATATGATACTGCCGGAGAAAGGCAAAAACGCAGTAAAAAGGAAACCGATCATCTGCGGAAGTATTTACTACGTCTTATGTTAGTACAAGAGATATTCATGCATATGTGTATAATCGTAAGTACATATTATGCTTGAGGTATTACATTGAACCATCGAGGTCATCACTGGATTATTATGGAGTATGCCCTTTGCCAAAATATGTTCCTGGTTATGACACAATCGTTTTATATGATCTACACTATCAAACACCACTGCCACCACTACCTTGCTGAACAAAGTTTTTTCATAATATCATGCACAATATTTATGCTCGCTTCAAAAAAAATATGATCCTTGTACATCATCATCATCATCACTGCTTCCTTCCCTCGGAGGAATCCATTAAAATACCAAACAAGTTTACGGACGTATCATACAAGTTACTCGATCCATACGCCAAGTTAAATTACATAAAAAGTATGAAAATATATTGCATTATCCCAAACAAGAAAAGCACACACTCATACAAGGGCTAAAGAATGTGCGATATGACAGATTCTAAGAGAATGATCGTGTTCCTGCTGTCCGTAATTCAATCCTCTATTCTTCTCTAGTAGTCTCTAGAAAAGTAGCATAAGCAGCAGGAATTCCACTTCGTAGCATTACATGTTTTCCCATCTTTACTTTCTACAAAAAATGTATTCATATTATAATTTTCTAAGTACACATAGTATGTGTGCTTCTTGAAAGAGAAAGACTGCTGTAATGTAAGTGGTGCTACTTTTTCAATGCGAAAAGCTTCCGTCGTTGTCGCTCTCGCGTCTTTTCAAGTTGTTTTGCGATCCCTCTCAACCACCACCACCGCTTTTATAGCCTTTGGCCTTTTATATTCTCTCAAACTCACAGTACAACGGTGTCAAGTTTAACATTAAGGAAGTGTTAGGACTTTCGCCTTTTTATAAAAAATAATAAATGCACATACAATTTTACTTGAAGCGAATGTTACTTTCGTTTATGAAGGAATCACTTACTTTGTCCCTGTCCTTCTTCCAGTCTTCTTTTATAAATTACTTTCAAACATCTCAACAATATATAGGCTTTAGTCAGAATAGCCAACATTTCTTGTTATCTTTTCATCCAAATCTTTTACACTTAACCTGATTTACTGGTAAACTACTTTTATGTAGTATGATGCATTTTTGGTTTGAAATATTACGCCCACATATTTGTATTTACTTCGTATGGTGTAGTGAAAAAAAAGAATTCCCGAACATGTATCTACAGACAAAGTGTATCAGTATTTTATGATACAATGCTTGTATCAACTTGTTCTCATTTCTACCAGTGACCTATGAAAACATTAAAGTACAAATATTGAAAAGCTCGTTTAAATTTTTTGCGTGTTTCTACAGTATAAGTATGTGCGTATCTCAGTTTTCTCCAGGCAGGCTTGGTTTTACTTGAGCTGATAGTCTGATCTCAAAATTTGACTCTTATCATGAACCAGTATAAAATGTAACATAATAATAATGATAAAACCAACTGTGTTTGTCATTGTCATTTTACTGGCTGGCCAAGTTAACAAAAACCGTAGCATACTGTCTAAGGTCTACTGGTCGTTTGTAAAAATACTTCGTCACTTGCCTGGCTGGCTTCCATTACCCACAACCGCTATCAAACACCACCACTACTTACTACACCTATTTTTTATTATTGCGCTCAGAAGGCAAACACTACAGACTAAACATTTTATATGTGTAGAGTATGTATACATTCACTAGAAATAGGGGTTTCATAGTCTCGTATCATCTACCAAACAATATGTTTGAACAAGAGTAGATACACGGAAGAAAATAATTTGAAAGGTAAGATGGCCAACCATGTTTTGTTGCACGTATTCAACATAAATCTCTTTAATTGTAAGACACAAAGACTGAAATTTTCTTCTTCTCCTCTCCCCAGGGCATAGACTACTAAAAAAGAAGAGAATATTTGTACATGTCTAAGCGAGCAAAATAAAGTATTCGAAAGAATTTCACGTTGCATATAATGTAACAGGGCATGGCATTCACAAAAGAATGTTGGCTACAAGAAGCCGAACAAGAAATAAGAGATGCATCGCATACTATGTGAGTAAAGTACACAGAAAATTTTCATTGTGTTCTCTTGGTCGGACAAAGAAACGATATTATGGTGATGGCGATGATCATGATGACGACTATGTGTAATGTAAAATTCGGAGAAAGTGCTTACCTTTTTACCTTGTTCTCTATTATTTCACACGACGTATGTAATGTAACATGCAAGAGCAAAGAGCGGCGCGACGGCAAAATGTTTCGGCAATCTACTTGCTTTATCCATAGTAAAAGATTTCTTTAATATATGGCACATGTAAGAGAAACAAGCTGTATTATTAAAGAAGAGAGAAAGCGCAGAGCAACGTAGTGAAAATGTTTTAAGTACACATACCATATCGCTGCTGCTACATGGGGCATAATAATAATAAAAGAATGACTTGGTGAAATAGTCCAGTCAGGACAATTTATTTTTATACAAAAGCAACAGCCAGCCAAGCAAACAAATGCACTAGAAAAGTATGCGAAGAAGTGCCTGGCGGTAATTTTTCCGTTCCTTTAGTTTAGCAGAGCGTAGTGTACATTTTATGCAATGTAAAGAAAAAGAAACTGGGCCTGCCTTGGGTGGTTTGTGTGTCCTGTTCCTTACTTGTTAGTAAAAATAATGTTCAGACAAGCACGTACTCTCACTACTCACTATACACTGTATATAGTATTTCACAATTGTAATGATGATACTCTACAAAGTAAGAAACAGGAAACATGAAAGTGATGAAGGAGGCGGAATTCTTAATCTTTTATGTTTCCAAATCTTTAGAAGATTGTTACTTTCTCAATTTTTTGGTATAAAAAGTATCTCTTGCTGGCTACCATCATAATGAAGATGTACAGTAGATTCCTTTCTAGTTACAAAAAGTTACATATAGTCATTTCGGTCAGCAGATAATAATATATGCTTGTTTGTTTGCTGGATGTCAGGCAAAGGACGGAGAATGAGGTAGACTGTTGTTTCTCAGCTCGCTCACTCGTGCTTGAACTGTGAAGAAACAAACTGAAAATAACAAAACAATAAAATAAAAGGAAGAGTATATGAACAACTGTATCATTATTAGCAGCAAAATATAATGAAAATGTGACCTTGTTATTCTTATTCTGACGCTTTCTGCTTTCCAATTATATACATACATTTGAAAATTCAGTGGAAGTGAATGGGTTTCTTCTCTCCATTGTCTTTTCTTGACAAAAGGGATAAAGTTGTCTGTCTCCTTGTTTGATTTCACTCCTCTCTCTTTCTCGCTCTCTATCTCAATGTGTGTTTGCGTGTGTGCGAAAAGTATTGGTGTCATTATTTTTGTCGGTTATTATCTTTGTGGAGAGTGCTTTGAATAAAGAAACACCCTTTTCTTTTATAAGAAGGACAAATGCAGTGTTCCATTAAATTATATTTGTACACACTGAAAGTATAATCGTACCAGACAGCATCATCATCAAAATGATCTACAGGCGTAAACAGTTACTTTTCCTTCGTCAATTTATCTTAGTTTCTGCAACGCCTGGTTGTTTTAATGCCCTATATAATGTTTCAAAATAGAACAACTGAATAAAGTGCATCGTACACATGAAATAACTATGTTATTTTACCGCATAACAGCAATCCTAGTCGTTCTTGTTCTTATCTCTATTCCTCGGTTTTTGTTTCCATCATCATAATGTGTAGTTCTTTCGAGCTTGCAACTTCAGAGCACATTATAAGGATCATGATCATGTATTATGCAGGCAGTATAACACATTTTTCTACGCTGGAAAGTACATCAGTCATTTTTATGAATGCACTTATCCGCAAGATAAGCCCATCAGTGGTAGCACGCTGATAGTAATTTACATTAAACTCTTGAATTTCTGGGTCGCCGAAGTCATCATTTTCTCAGGGATAATATTATGTGAATTCTTACTTTTACTTGTGCTCATACTTTAACTATAAAATTGCGTTAGGAAAACTGCCGAGTAGAGTTTTTAGTTTTTGTAACGATGTACACAGCAGTAATCATACTCATCAAAGAAGATATGGATGCGGGGAGTAAATGTTAGCAGCGGCGATATAGAATAAAAACAGAAAGTAATACCATAGTCTGGTTTTATGCTTGATAGCGTATCTTATGAAAGCAACTTGGTATAAAAGAGCGACGATGAAAAGTAGTCACTTGCTTCAAGTGTTAGAGTTTGGATAGCCTTGTATATTTTTCACAAAGAGATCAAATTTTATTGCATGTAAGCGAATACCATTTCTTCAAACCAAGGAAAAAAGTGTGAGTATTACAGTAACCTTCGATTCGTGCTCGTGCTTCTCCTAAAACACGAGAAGGCAGCCTTGTATAAAATATAAATTTACACAAATATGTATACAATCATGTACACATTTTATAGTGAATATACAAATAAATATGAACTAGTTTCAGAAAATTGCATTGGTTTAAGCCTTACTTTTTTCTTCATATCGTTTTATCTCCGTCTGCCTGCGTAGCGTATATGAATGGCCAACTGTCATTTTGGTCTGGTGGGCAGATAAATTCGCTCCGTCTTACTTTCTCTAATGGTGAGCTATATTCCCTGTCAAAATGGCCACTACGAATGATTTTTCCAAAAGAGTCAGAAGGCGAGGAGACGAAGAGTAGAGAAATGCACTCTACTTTTTCGCAGTAGAAAAGTAAGCCTCTCACAAAAGTAAAAGACTATGTCTACGAAAGGAAGTCTTCACTCTCACTCTACTTTACTGTAATAATGATAGCAATGAACTGCAACATAGATACAGATAAGCATATATAAGCGTCTGTGTCGTATGCTCATATTGCCGTTGTATTGGCTTACCGTCAAAAATTTCTCTTACATGTTCCACAGTTCCACTCCTCTCAAATCCCATTGCAATTTTCTCGGTGTACACCAGAGAGAACGGGATGAGTAGTAGTGTCTACAGGGAAGAAAGGTTTGAAAAGGATGATGAGTAAATGGACTGACGTTAATTTTACTGCACAGCGATAGTCATCAGCATTTATTGAGAGGTTGTTCCATAACACTCACTGTGTGTACATCTACTCTGTTTGTAATAGTGAATTGAGAAGGAGGATTGGGAAATGTTGGTTGTGACAACATTATTTTAGTTTGGTCGGTCGACTTGTCGGTTTTTCCTTGAGACGAGCCAAGTCCTTGAGTCATAATATATCTGAACGTGCATCCCTTACACAAGGCTGTTTAAAAGCAATAGAAAACGAGTAGAATGTTTCAATGGAATGAAAGGAAAGATGTTTAGGCTGGTTGGCAAGTATTTTGGCTGAAAAAGATTATCAGTATTACTATTATTATGATTATAGGCAGCTTTACCTTGACATTGAAATAACAACAAAGTATGGCCAACTAGGGCTGCATAGGAAGATTGGTTGGATGAAACTACTTTCTTTTTACTTAGGCACATTATTAAACTGAAAAGCGCATTACACCAAATGAATGCTGTTTTATATAGCGTGTTGAAAATGTGCACTTCAAAGGTATAACTCATGTTGTTCCTTTGTAATCCCGTCCCCAATCCTCTCATTAGTTCTAATATCCTTTGCATGTGATGGAGTGATAACAGTTTGATGAAAACAAGGTGAAAACGATGAAACACTATGAAACCAAGTGAGATTTTCAGAAAAAAGACTGAGGGAACTAGTTTTGAAAGTGGTCTCTTTCTAGTAACGAACTTTTCCTAGTATTTTTACATATACCTGCACCAACTCATTTCTTCTCATCACAACCGCCAAGGAAAAGTTTTGACTTTGTGGACTCATTTAGTTAGATGAGAATGAAAAGAGATTGCCTTCATACTTTAAAATTTGGTGCTACTTTCATTTGAAAAAATGAGCCATGCATAAAGTTTTTCGAACACTTTTTTATAGTGATGTCTACTACCTATATTTAGATAATTAATAATGGTAAAACGTCTGTTAGGTTGTAAAGTTTTAGTTCATTTTCGCAGTATAATGAAACCACGAAAAGCAAATATACCCTGGAAAGGGTAGATACATAACTTAATACTACACATATAGTCATTCTAATTAAAACATGTAAAAATATACATTCAAACCCGACACTAAATTTGCTTTGTATTGGTACAACTTTTGAGCTTTAAAATCTGTAAATATGGACACTTCTGCTCCTTTGCCCAAAATACTAGAAAATTAGGTATTAACATAATATGTGACGTATTACACCAATAAAATAAACCCTAAATATTTTTATAACCTGAACAAAATGAATTCGGGCAAACTTAATGATGATGAAAAGTTTACAAAATAAGAAAAATTCAGCGTAAACTGATTTTTTTTTCTGGCTTTTTCTATTATCTCTTCCTTTTTTCTTTTCCGTCGAATAAAATTCTCTCTCATCAACATCATCGCCTCCAACAACTTTTGATCGTTGAAGCGGTAAATGCGTCATTTCCTTAAAGAATAAAAGTTATAGGGAAAAATAAAAAACTTAAATGACAAATTTCTACAGTAAGTACGCTTATTATAGAGTACTTGTGCATATCGAGTATGTTCATATACATAAAACCACAAGAGGATAGGAATCATATATGTATGCAATATGTGAGAATTCATCCACGAATTCATTTTTATGGAGGTAGAATATAGGTAACCAAAGTACTTTTTTAAGTAGCACATACTTCAGCCACAAAAATCTCGTCGTCCTCCACAAACGTTATAAACCCCTGCATTCTTTCTCTATTTCACTCTGTACGCACTTTACTCAATAAACTTCACTTCTCCCATATAAACCGCATACTTTCTTTCATTTTACGTTACCTTCTTAAAGATTGAGAAAGTAATTTAGGAAAAGTACTTCTGTGTGCTATGTGTACTTGGTAATGTAATGTACTTTCTAAGGTAATGCGAAATTCATAACGACAACTTATGCTCACTGTTGGAAGGCTGTACATAATATCGTTTACCTTTATGAGGATGTTGTTCAGGTTAAATAAAAATGCTTGTATGTAGCATGAATGAAGATTTTCAACTGTTGTTCTACAAGAAGGAAAAGAAATAAGTACCACCTTGGTTGATTTCACCAGCTGGGAAGAAGCACACAGCCTTTTTACTTCCTGAAGTATGAAAATACGCAATGTTATAATGTTAATGGTAATAACTACACGAGACATGAGATTTTTCCTCTTCTTTAGCTTTACACGCTTTAGTGCAACACCATATTGGTCGCCGTGAGTTGTGAATAACTAGAGCTCACCAAAAAACCGAGAAAGGTATCTTGTCTGAACGCTGAGAAAGCTCCTACTACACCACTTTCTCTACAAGACACATATACACATGCTTGATTGCATTTATAAGTTATCTTTATGCTTATACGCACCAACACAAGAGAATAGACAAGAGAGCACGTCACGATCATCATCGTCGTCATCATGATCATAAGCATTCACCCACCCACCATCACCATCAAAAATCCAAAAGCAGCACAAATGTAGTAGAAGCAGGACTACTAAATCAAGTGATGTATAAAAATAACACTACTTACAAGAAAAACTTTTTGTATGCTATTTCCTAATGCGCTTTATATAGCATTGCCCTTTTCTTTACACATTTCAAAAAACCTTCCTGTGCTATAACACCAGTTTCCCTTAAGGGACTCACGCCAAGCATAATATTCATACATGAATGAGAGTCAAGTCAGCTTATTCTCTACACACTTCAATTCAATATAACACTCAACAACCAAGTGGTGGTGGAGTCTTAGGCCTTGAGTTTGTGGTATAATGTATTATAGTTACATATATATAAATCTATACATTGAGCCAGTGAAGTATTGAGTAAAAAAAATTGTGTGAGCTCAAGTGAACCTTTTTTCTGTCTCATGATGCGTAAGTTACGTTTTATCACTTTGAAATACTCCACATTTTCTGCCAACCCTCCTCAGCTCTCACTAGAAGAGATTTGAAAGAGACGGGAAATGTTATATCTGCTTCATAACTTTTATTTATGTATTATATGTGCACCAACGTAAGCACTCATGCTGTTTTGTTGTTGTTGTTGGGTTGTGTATATAAATATCTTACAAACTGTAAGTTGAGTTGAGCTTTGCTTGTTTTTTAAGAGTTATCATAAGTTGCTGGCTACATTTGCTACTAAGCTGCACATCTCTTACTTCAAGCTGCAACTTGAGTTTATATATATTATATCATGCAATATATTTCGTTATTATGATTGAAACTTATGAATATGCTGCTTTGGTTCTGGTGAAAGCGTGGTGAAAAATGTTTTTATGCGCTTTGTAGTTGTAACCAGATTTTATGAATAGTTCTCGGGTAACTAGATACCGCATATGCATGTAGTTAAAGTAGTTTTACATCACATACAATGCATGCACAAAATATAATAAGGAATTGTGAGTTTTCCACGGCCGGAAATCTCAGAAAACCATATTCTTGTAGTGTGAGAATATAATGGTGATGCACAAAGTAGTAGTGCGTTGTAATGTTGGTACAAAGTTTGTAATAAAAAATGGTTTAGCATAATATGCGTTCTTCCAGTAATGCAAGAAGTTCTGAAGAAGAAAAAAACTTGTTATTTGAGCTTTCTCCCTTCATGTTTTTCTTCCAACGATGTTGTTTGGTGTTGCTAGTGGTCTTGATGATGATGAAGATGGGCTTTAAGGTTTTTACGGGATAACTGGCTTGTGTTAAAAAAAGTACTTCTTGCTACAGAGCTTGTCTTCTGTATTATAATGTGGCTTAAGTTAAGAGTCTCTTGAAAGAAATTCAAGTGAAAAGAGAAATGCACTTTTTATTCCCCCAGTGCATCATACTTTATGAATTACATGCACTTAAGAAGACCACGATGAAGTCGACCATGTTTCTCAATTTCCCTTTTGTTGATAACAGTTCTCCTTTAGATTCATTTTGTGGTGGAGTCTGATGGCCACATTAAGAATATTTTTTACTGCAGGAACTCTAAAAAAATGAGGGAACATTTGTGTTGCTCCCTGGTTAGTTCTTTACACTTGAAGAGGATAAAAAACCTTAAAATATGATTATGACGTGTATTAAAGTAATGATTGCTTGTAGGGGGCTTTTTGAAATATATCACTGTCAACTGGAGTATAAATATAAATATACAAACCAGATAACTTCATGTTACATTTTATGCATTTCATCATACTAGACCATCATTGACAACAGAGCCATAATGGTATACCGACTGGTGTTGGAAAGAAGGATACGCTATAGTTTATAACAGATACATATTTAATACGCAACTGTGTGCAGTCGTCACTAATTAATTGTATATTTGCAGAAAGATACAGAGAATGTTACAACAAGCTTAACGCAATGGATCATACGAAACAATAAAACAAATACATTTGCCATTAATGATTAGAATTCGTCTAGCCTAATTAGCTTATCGTGGTAAGTAAATGCAGATGGTAGACCGAAGCAGCAATGTGCGGGGTTCATCTGTCAAATTAATGAAAGTTCATTTTTCATTGTGAACTTGGATATTGATCATCATAATGTACCAAATGTCCGATTATTTTCTTCCTCATGCAGACACAATGTTTACCCCGCGGTTGCTATTTAGTAAGCTTGTAGTTTGGCAAAAGTTCTCCAGGTTATTAGGAAAGTATCTAATAATCCGCTTACAGATTAATCTTTGAAGTATTGGTAAAAGTGGGCGGATAATCTTCCTCACAATCTGGATGCACATAATGTAAATGGAACAAAGAAATATTGTTCCTATTCGAATCAGCAATGCAAGGCTTAAATAATGTAAGGATTATGATGTTATAAATACTTACATAGTATTGAGATTAACTGACACAATCACATTGCATTTTATTTCCTTTTCAAATAAGCCTTTCTTATTTACAACAATCTTATTGTACATACTTGATTTCTAATTACAGCTGACATTATCGTAGCGATCTGGTTTTGGGTAAGCTAATCTTGCTTTCTCCAGGGTTTATGTCAACTATATGATATGATGATGATAGAAAATTTAAAAGGGCTACGTGATGTAAAAAGGTTTGTCTCGTTGCCAAAACGGGATTATCTTTGGTTGTATATTCAAAGAAGAATGTAATTCGATTCATTCTCAAGCAGCCTAACTGAAGATGAAATTTGAAATAAGCGAAGAAACATATATGCATGATTGTTATAAAATTTGCGTTTGTCATAAAACTGGATATATTTATTGGATAAAAGAATGTTGTAAAATTCATGCTTTCCCTGAAGTACCGTAACTAGCTACTTACCTTAAAATGAGGTTATTTTATTACCTTAAAAAATGTGGACCAACATTGCCAGCTTTTATGTCGTAATCACACTTCGTCTATGAAAGAACTAGAAAGCCGAGATTTATCTTTTTATAATCAAATTCGGTTACAATCTTCTTTTCGAAGAATCAAATGTTTTGCAGAAGCAGAAGTAAGCAACTTTTAGAAGAAGGAAATGTTTTGTGCTGATCAGAAGCCCCGTCGATAGAAAATATGTATATTTTTCTAAGAAATCCTAATTTAAAAACCCAAGAAAGCTCGATGGTGGCAAAGACGATGGTACTAAAAACAAAATATTATTAACGTCAGCAACACCATCCCCACCACCACCGGTTATACATTGGTAGAAATATCTATAAATAAAATGATATAACATGACCATATTCTCCAACAAACTAGCAAAAAATAAAAAAGTATACATATGCAATATAAACTTATAATAAACTCTAGGGCAAAGGAAGGATGCATAGTAAAAACGTGCATTAAAGTGAATGGGCGAACTGAGCTGTCGTCCTGTTCGTAACAGGGTTCAACTTTTTTATTCCATATTCCCCTCCCTCTCTCTGCAAAATGATATTATGTGTGGAGGAGATGCGGATGAAGAATTTTATATATGATAAACGGAAGAACAGCTGGATCGAGACTTTTTTCTTAGCAGAGTCTCAGGGCAATTTTTTTCGTATCTAGTCACAAAAAAACTCTTCCATAAAATTCCAGTCGAGTTAGCACTTTCTCCAAGACACAAATTATAGCCGGTGGACATGATGACATCATCTGCCAGAGCGAGAGGAGGGGTGTAGTAGATTCAATATTGAAGTCCTAGTAGTTGCATTATAACTTGAATAAAAAATCTTACTGCATAGCATATATGCTTATCACCCCACCAGTTGTCCTCTCCTGTAAAACTGAAAGTCGTTACATTGTAGTTACGTAACTCAGCACAAAGAATAGTTCTGTCTGCACTTGTGGATATGGATGAATGCTTATAATACATATTTCTCACCTAAAGGACACGCTTTATGTTTAAATGTATGGGTAATAAGGCAAACCAACTTTGTTACAAAATGTCAAATAGTTATACACACATCACATTCAGACTTTCATATATATATATCCAATTGGATTGTATGGCCCTGTGAACCGGACAACCCATCCAAGAAAAAATAACGATTTTCGTTGTGACTTTTTTCCCGGTGGTGGTAACCCCTAAAATGGTCTCTCATATAATATTATTATGTGTGAACGGGTGAATGACAGAAGTGTTGGGGACGAGCGGACGAGACGAGAAGAAGAGACTAGTGGTGTATGAAATGGGACATGGTTTGACGTGTGAACGACTTTCTTTCTTTCGTTACATTACAATTATACCATTTTCCCTTCAATCTTGACAATGTGTGAAATCATGATCCGTTCATCCAATTTTCTCCTATAATATTATGTTCTGTCCACCTAACACCACCGTTTTGTCATCATCATCATCGTCGCCATCAACTATACCAGTATCACTCCCATGAACCAAACTAGCGCTTTTGTTGAGTTATCTTCTTAGAACATAAGTAGTGGTGGTGGCGATAGGGACTCTTTTTTTGCGAATCTCACCATTTAATAAAAAGTTATGAGTTTTGCGCTGAGCCACAGATCATTTCTTTTTCTTTCTCTCTTTCTATCAAAACGTCTTTCCTTTAACTGCGTTTAATACTTTGTGCTGATGGTGCAGTATTATTAGTCGTAAGAGGTTCATGGCTAGAAAATGGTACATAAGGAAATTTAGATGAATATATATAGTCAGTATCAGTATCGTGTTGTTTTTCACACCTCTCTCTAAAAAAGCTTATTAGTTTTTCCTCGCTTCTGAATGTATCTCATACATAAAAGTTACATATTATATGATATGTGCACATACGTCGGAGAAAGTATATATATGGATGACAGATTCATGTATTATCTATAACAAAAAAGTTTTTCTCGCTGCTTTATCTTATGCCTATAGCACAAAAATACGAAACAAGACTTATTGGTTCTTTCAACTTATCATGAAATCTCGTATTATAGTATGTATTATCTCGATATTGTATAAAGAGAAAAAAGTATCTTGATGACAAATGTCTGCTGACAGTCAAAGTACAAGGCGGAAAAATTTTCATGTGGTTATACGTGCTCATTCGTGTAAAAGTACGTGGAGGCTTGAAAAAGTAGGACAACAACAATTTAGCTTTGCTGGATATTTTCTCTTTCCTGTTCTTTGCCTGTAGACAACAAAAGAGAGTGAATGGACGACGACATTTTGTATGAAATGTGTTTGATCAGGATGATGGAAAGAGGAATTTTTGGTATACTTATATTGCGGAATACGAATTTTGCAAACAAAATGCCTAAAAGTATGTTTTACCTTCATTACTTAATTAATGAAGAGCCATTGGTGTTAGTAACTTTACACGTTGGCGTAATAATAGCTAATTTTACAACGCTACAAGGCAATACATTAATTATTTCAATGTTCTGTCTGGCCACTATAATTTCAGTCAGGTAAAAACACAAGTATAGCTAAAAATATTCATTACTTCTCATGTGCATGCAAGTATGAACTATGAGCCATCATGATATTATTATGGTTAATTTTCATGGAACACACTACACAGCTGCAAGACATGATGTGAATGTGATTATGATGAATTATTTGTTTTAATTAACTTGGGTTGCCTCAAGCCAACCAGCAAATAACATGTATAGCACAAATATTAGTTAAACAAGTGTACATACGTAAAGGTGAAAGTGTATTTATTTTGTACAAAATACATAGTGAAGGATGCATACATTTTATTCATTTAAAATATGCATGCATGCATCACTTGAGTCAATCTCACTGTGAGGAAGTAACGACATGACAAAACATGACTTTCATGTTTGTTCCATCGTCATCCAACATCCTTTAAACAGTCATCATGATCAAAAGAACTTAACATAGTTACACGTAACATGCTTTGAATGTATAACTTGTACATACAATAAATGCAAACATCTTCTACCTGATTCATTAGTAGTTTTTGTTATTGTTTGTTTTGTGAAATATCGCTTCAACAACACGTGCCTATATGTGTAATATCGTTTTAACCTTTGAGTCTAGCCGTTTACTTCCTAGATATATGGTTCACATGTTTTCATTAACTGGTTATAACATTAAGTGATATACAAGACCATCATATCTCTCCGCGAAACCTTTGTATATACATTAATGATAGTTTATTAAATATTCTCAGAGATAACAGGTGTATTTGTTTATTTCCATGTATGTATACCTCGCTCTGGGGAAGATATGATTAAATGTAAACTTTCTCTCTATTTATCAAAAAATGTTTTTTAATGTTTTTTTAAAAGATTTATTAATGAATATTTTCTGAAGATCATTTGATACTGACATGCTTGCCAGCGGACAAATAACCTTTTAAATTTCAAGGGAGTTTGTACTGGGAAATTGGTACTTTGAGGTGTGATTTTGTTGGAGAACTAAAGTGAAATGTATAATACTTTCACTAGAAGGCCACATAAGATTGGGTCACGCACAACACAACTACAGAATATTTAGAAAGTATTTAGTGACATGGACAAGGCTTGTTTACTCGGAAAGTTTTAAAGCCAGGATTAGTGGTGTAGATCCACCAGTTCACCACTGCAAATATACCCATGAACACAAGTCAAGTAAATAAAGGTTTCACAATCAAACGCATTCGAGCCCAAACACCAGCAACTTTTACTTGCATTCATTAACCCTAAACACAGATTTTGTTTGTAGAATCAGTAAAATTAATTTATTTGTGGAAAGCACGATGAGGTACAGTCAAATTTGTACCCGGAAGTCACAGACTGCCTTAGTCAGCTGAACTGATTATTTTGGTTTGGATTTTAATCCAATATTTTTCAACATGTTTTTGTTTAGATTTTAAATCATGATTTAAAAAAGGCTCTTGGCTGTATATTCTCGTTTCACTTCCAGTAAATGCAATTTATTCATTTTATACTTGTTTATGTGTTCTATAAAATATATCATAAATTGTTTTTGACCTTGCGCACTGACATACTAAAGTACCTTATTTTCCCCTGTCCCACATCCAGATGAGCTATGAGATTGAGCTACTTATTCCAAACGTCTTTTTCACACAAGACTTCTATTTTATTCTTGCATGAACTTCCCTATAATTTTTTGTGACAGCCACTCAGCTTGTCATAAACAATCTGCAGTTTCATTACCGGTTTTGCAATACATTGCTGGTCTTGTTTTGGTCTGGAGTTGGCTTGGCTTTGCTCTTTAAGAAAAAACTAGAAACCACTTTCTCCATTTTCATAAAAAATATCACAGCAATCGGTAGACCATGAATAATAATAATATCTTCACTTCAGTACACTTTTATGGTTTGTCCTTCAAATAAAAACATACACAAATTTTACATGTACATAATCCTAAATATAATATGTCTGGAACCATATGCATATCTGATTTATACTATCTTTTGTGTACATATAAATTTCTCATCTAATTTTCAGTTGTGACACAAGAGATAAAAAGATAAAATTTATTATGCAGATCGGATTCATGAGAAAACCACAACTAGATTTATGATTTCATATTTTGAACACAAATTCAAAATGTTCTTTCCATTCTACCATCATTTTATGCATTGTATAAAATTTCACACAACACAAAATATTTTTTCAGTCTTTGAAAATTAAACGTATTACTTATACTTTAAAGATTTTCTTGGCCTTGGTTGGCTAGCTTGAAGATTGTTAATTTTCTCATGTCCCCCGTAAATGTGCGTATATCCTTCTTTATGTTGTAAAATACATAAAAATAAACGAAGGGTCATAAATAAATTGGAAAAGAGATGCGAATTATTTTGCATTTACTATTCTTTTATTTTAAAACGGAGAAATATATTTGAAGTCCCCACAGTAGGATTTAAGAAACAGTTTCTCTGAAAACTTTTCAGTGATAGTGTGAAACCTTTTTTAAAGCATTTATAAACCTTTAACCACAGCCTAAAAGAAAAAACAATAATTCTTTACATCGTAAACCTTTCTTGTGAAGAAACTCTCATCACTATAAACAAAGCTGAACGGGAAACTCGCATAACAAATAGCTTATTTTTATTCTTGGATTCTCCTCCCCATTACCAGCCAAGATGAATATGTGTATTCTCAACGTAAAAACTATGTCTATGGTCCATTTATTTCTATTGTCAAAAGTACTTTCTTTTCAAGGATGGATTGGCAAAAGGCGTTCTGTTTTTACTTTCGAGGGGGACTACCTTACAGAAGATACATTTTATTTTTTTTGCTAAAATCCTAAATAGACCTGTGACATTTTTTCCTTCAAGCAATTAAATTAAATCCTTATTCTTTAGATGACACATTTTTTAGGATTTCAAGATAAATTTATTTAACATGGTTTGCATTGTGGTTAGCCTGAAAGTAGTGCTTTTATCCCAAAGATAATGTGGTAAGTAAGATTACATATGCTTACATGGGCATGTCGTGTTAAATTTTAATATAATAACTTTTAAAAGCATATATCTGTATGCATAAATATCACGATAAATAAGAAACCAGTGTTTACGTGAGTTCTAAAATTAGATAGTCTATAAACAAAACAGCCATGTTTTTTTGTTACTCTCGACTTGTGGTGGGTGTGAAAGCAAATATAGGTATATTTTTTCTGTTGTTTATTTATCATTATTCACCAACTTCCAGAGAAGGGAAAATATTTTATGTTTCTTAATTTTCAAAACAAACAACAAAAAGATGTAACAGAAAACGCCTCTCACTGATCCAAAAATGGAAACCATTTACATAATTCTTAAACACACCCACCATGTTTAATTACCTACAGTTGCTCAATTTACACTTTTTTATAACTTATCTGCATACAAAATAAAAAGTGGATGGCTAATGGAAATCTCTAATTAATTGTTGGATAGCCGAAAATAAACTTTTTACTTCGCTGCTTGTTTCGAACCCAATTGAATGCTGGAAAGGAAAAATTATCGTCTTAAACAAAAATTTACCGGTTCATTAAGAGTAAAAGTGTAAAAACGAAGAAATTTTGTTCGTAAAAGGCTCATATTTTCCACAAGGGACGTCACGTCCTCAATAATGTCCTCCCTTTGGTGTTATTTGCTTTAAAAGATACGACCTAGTAAAACTCATTAAATGTCTTGGTTTACTTTTGCCAACTTTTAAATCTTCATAACGGTTTCCGATGTCTCTTGTTATCATCAAATTCAACAGAGTGTATTATTTGTTTATTTTCCACAGAAAGACAGAGAGATACATATTCATAAGACGATTTCAAATTACACTCCCACTTGAGTTCCAGCAAAGTGCAAAGGATCTAGAATTTAGACATTAAATTACAGATATACATACAGTTACATTTTGTTTATATAACAAACAAGATCTGAGAAATGGCAGTGACTTCTTAGCGAGATCTTTGTAAGATACATAGTTTACTTTGCCCTTTCAATTGAGGTATAAAGAAATAGAGACGACAAGCATGATGATTTGAAAGGCGGGGTATGTCTCCAATGTATTAGAATA